>JAVGWX010000024.1:342986-407986 GCA_036924085.1 Ariolimax columbianus | reverse complement strand
GTTGGGGCTTCTCTGTGAGAGGTCAGGTAGTGGTTTTTCTGTGAGAGGCCAGGTTGGGGCTTCTCTGTGAAAGTGAGAGGTGAGATGGCTGCGGACAGAGCAGGGCATACAGGAAAATAATCTCTAGGAGGAGAATCGGGACAGAGAAGCTGATCTCAGCTCTTCAGCAGCTGCCTCTTTAACAGGGTCAGTCATCGTGTCAGTCCCGATTCTTACTTTGGAAGGTACAGAAGGTATGGCTAAGACATTGGTAGGTAGCATCTGCGTCGGTCTCAAACCTCCAGTCGCTAGTATGTATCTACAGTCCTGATCGTGATGGGGTTCGGGGGACAGAAGGAGCTGACATGTTTGCTACGCAAACCCTCATTTGGGCACTCAAAGAGAGGGATTGGAGTGAGATTTGGAAGTGTCCCAATGGGCACCTGCTGGATGAGGACACTGCAACAGATGAATGAGTGAGTCCCAGAACTTTGAGATGGGATGGAGGTCGTATGGAAAGGATCGCATTGCTGGGAGAAGCAGAAGTGTGTTCAACCATCGAGCTACAGAAACCATCGCCAGTTAATCAGAGAAGCTGAGCACCTATGCGTGTGCCCGGAGTGCAGTAAAGTAGTTTCGTGGGAGTAACAGAAACCAAGTACATCACTACAGCCATGAGGACCAAGATGAACCTACTTCAGTGCGGCTGGGATGTACGACAAACTAATACAAGAGAACATTGGAGGAAAGTGATGGACTCAACCCAGGAAGAGTCCAGCATCATCATAATGCTCAAAAACAACAACTCACCCCAAACCTGTTTGCCTTGCCACAAACATTGGTTGTGTGTACGTGGCCAGCATCATCATAATGCTCTATAACAACAACAACAACAACAACTCACCCCAAAACTGTTTCCCTTTCCCAAAACATTGGTCGTGTGTACGTGGCCAGCGTCGCCATCCATCTGGGTCACAACAGCTGCAATATGGTGAATAGCACATACACTGACGTCATGACGGAACATACAGATGGTGAATAGCACATACACTGACGTCATGACGGAACATACAGATGGTGAATAGCACATACAACTGACGTCATGACGGGACATACAGATGGTGAATAGCACATACAACTGACGTCATGACGGGACATGCAGATGGTGAATAGCACATACAACTGACGTCATGACGGGACATACAGATGGTGAATAGCATATACACTGACGTCATGACGGGACATACAGATGGGGAATAGCACATACACTGGCGTCATGACGGAACATACAGATGGTGAATAGCACATACACTGACGTCATGACGGAACATACAGATGGTGAATAGCACATACAACTGACGTCATGACGGGACATACAGATGGTGAATAGCACATACAACTGACGTCATGACGGGACATGCAGATGGTGAATAGCACATACAACTGACGTCATGACGGGACATACAGATGGTGAATAGCATATACACTGACGTCATGACGGGACATACAGATGGGGAATAGCACATACACTGGCGTCATGACGGAACATACAGATGGTGAATAGCACATACACTGACGTCATGATGGAACATACAGATGGTGAATAGCACATACAACTGACGTCATGACGGGACATACAGATGGTGAATAGCACATACAACTGACGTCATGACGGAACATACAGATGGTGAATAGCACATACAACTGACGTCATGACGGGACATATGGATGGTGGTCTGTATAGAGTGTGGTCTTGGCCCACAGATGGTGGCCTGTATAGAGTGTGGTCTGGGCCCACATAAAATGTTGTAACCATGTGCATAAAGTGCTGGAGACATTATTGTATATCAGCAACATCTTCATGTCCTCCAACATACAACTACATCCTAACCTCCCGATCGCGCATAACACACAACAACATCAGAACCAACCACACAAGATCATCAGTATTAACAACACAACAACATCAGCAGCAACCACACAGCAACATCAGCAGCAACCACACAACAACATCAGCAGCAGCCACACAACAACATCAGAACCAACCACACAAGATCATCAGTATTAACAACACAACAACATCAGCAGCAACCACACAGCAACATCAGCAGCAACCACACAACAACATCAGCAGCAGCCACACAACAATATCAGCAGCAACCACACAGCAACATCAGTACGTACCACAGCCGGAAATGATGAAATAGAAGTTCTCAGCTCTGTGACCCTGACGGATGATGACACGTCCGGCTTCAAACCTGTACACACGACACACGTCATTAACTCAGGACACACGTCAATAACTCAGGACACACGTCATTAACTCAGGACACACGTCAATAACCCAGGACACACGTCAATAACTCAGGACACATGTCAATAACTCAGGACACATGTCAATAACTCAGGACACATGTCAATAACTCAGGACACACGTCAATAACTCAGTACACACGTCAATAACTCAGGACACACGTCAATAACTCAGGACACACGTCAATAACTCAGGACACACGTCAATAACTCAGGACACATGTCAATAACTCAGGACACATGTCAATAACTCAGGACACATGTCAATAACTCAGGACACATGTCAATAACTCAGGACACACGTCAATAACTCAGGACACATGTCAATAACTCAGGACACACGTCAATAACTCAGGATACATGTCAAGTCAGTAAACATTTCTATTACAACACAGCTAAGAGACGCCTTTTATGTACCTGTCGTTCAAAAAGGAGCGGGGTCAGAGTGGGGTCATGAAGGGGTGAGAATGAGATCAGAGTGGGGTCAGAGTGAGGTCAGAGCGGGGTCAGAGCGAGGTCAGAACGAGCTCAGAGCGGAGTCATGAAGAGGTGAGAGGAAGAACAGAGTGGGACCAGAGCGAGGTACGAGCGGGATCAGAGCGGGGTTAAAGCAGGGTCATTGCGGGGTCAGAGTAGGGTCTGACATATGACACCTACAATGACAAACTTCGACCCAAAAAAGACACATATATTTGAGTGTTTTAGACAAATGGCAAACATGCTTCCAAACATACTTACCACTCGAGCCGATAACACCGGACAGCGAGGTTTCATAGCAAAAGGTAGACCACCAAACATGGATTGAAAGATGTTCAGGAAACACAACCGAAATATGGATAAGAGATGAGAGCGTTCTGATGACGTCTGATGACATCAGATAATTTATTGGCTGACATGTGTCATTGAGGACCATATGTCAACATGTTAGCCTTGATATGACATTTGGCACCTGCATCCACAACCTTCATGTCACCCAACCCTGCGACGTCATTAGATGTTGACTCGGGGCAGCCTTGGTTATGTTGAGTAATGGCACCGAAACATGGACAATGGGCATACATACTTGCACGAGGTGCGAGCTGAGGTCAGGTATATTGGGAGGTGGCGGGGGGGGGGGGGGGGGGTATATAGAAGGGTGGGGCACATCTCATGAACAAAAAAAGGAACAGAAATAACTTACTGGGAGAGATAACACCTTACTGGGAGAGATAACACCTTACTGGGAGAGAGAACACCTTACTGGGAGAGAGAACACCTTACTGGGAGAGATAACACCTTACTGGGAGAGATAACACCTTACTGGGAGAGATAACACTTTACTGGGAGAGATAACACCTTACTGGAAGAGAGAACACCTTACTGGGAGAGATAACACCTTACTGGGAGAGATAAGACCTTACTGGAAGAGATAACACCTTACTGGGAAAGAAAAGACTTTACTGGGAGAGATAAGACCTTACTGGGACATATAACACCCTACTGGGAGAGATAACACCTTATTGAGAGAGATAACACCTTACGGTGAGAGATACCACCTTACTGGGATAGATAATAGCTTATGGGGAGAGATAACACCTTACTGGGAGAGATAATACCTTACTGGGAGAGATAACACCTTACTGGGATAGATAATAGCTTATGGGGAGAGATAACACCTTACTGGGAGCGATAACACCTTAATGGGACATATAACATCTTACTGGGAGAGATAACACCTTACTGGGAGATATAAGACCTTACTGGGAGATATAAGACCTTACTGGGAGATATAAGACCTTACTGGGAGAGATAACACCTTACTGGGAGATATAAGACCTTACTGGTAGAGATAACATCTTACTGGGAGAGATACCACCTTACTGTGAGAGATAATACCTTACTGGGAGATATAACACCTTACTGGGAGATATAAGACCTTACTGGGAGAGATACCACCTTACTGGGAGAGATAATACCTTACTGTGAGAAATAACACCTTACTGGGAGAGATAACACCTTACTGGGAGAGATAACACCTTACTGGGAGAGATAACACCTTACTGGGAGAGATAACACCTTACTGGGAGAGATAACACCTTACTGGGAGAGATAACACCTTACTGGGAGAGATAACACCTTACTGGGAGAGATAACACCTTACTGGGAGAGCTAACACCTTACTGGGAGAGATAACACCTTACTTGGAGATATAAGACCTTACTGGGAGAGATAACACTTTACTGGGAGAGATAACACCTTACTGGGAGATATAAGACCTTACTGGGAGAGATAACACCTTACTGGGAGAGATACCACCTTACTGGGAGAGATAACACCTTACTGGGAGAGATTGTAGATGGCTACCGTGCCAGAAGAAGACAAGACTAGCCTGGACGGAAAAGGTCAAGAGATGAGCAGGAACAATGTTTGCATCGTCAGACAAGACATAGATGACGTGGGAGATCCAAGCAGTTGACTCAGCCATGGAGATGACATCCAAGCTGAACAAGTTAGAAACTGACTGACAGAAGCTACCTCTAAGGTGCCCCCATGTGTAGACAGCTCCTGCCATTGCTCAAAGGGTCTAACAGCTTGAACTCTATAGAACACGAAATGGCTCCGATGTTCTCCTGATCTCATCAGGTAACCATTGACAGCTGGGTCGACTGGAATAAGCGAGCATAGCATGAAAACCCGCAGGACATGCTCGGTGACAACTGACCCGCTGGTCAAGTAGACAACCCGTTGGTGAACCAGACAACCCGTTGGTCAAGTAGATAACCCGTTGGTGAACCAGACAACCCACTGGTCAAGCAGACAATCCGCTGGTCAACCCGCAGAGGTCACCTACTGTTAGATAAGAGCCACGTGGAATAAAGCCCTTGTTTGTCAAGTATGTGTGGTTGTCACTGTACAGAGGAATACCTTGCATGCCCACATCCCTGGCAAACATTTTTTTGAGGTCCTTGCTGTTATACAATCACTCCTGACCCACATTTATATTGTAGGCCTACCTCACACAACCACTCCTGGCCCACATTTATATTGTGGGCCTACCTGTCACAACCACTCCTGGCCCACAACTTGGACAACTTTAGCCCGGACCGTGTATGCCATGGCAACAAGAGAAGACTACTCACTTGTCGTACATGCAGACCTTGATCATGGACTGCTGGATGGCCTTGGGGAACTCTGAGAACGTTGGGATCACGTTGTTGAAGCAGACTATCACGGACTGGATGTGGGCCTCAGTCCTCTCATCTGACGGAAGCCGGAGGATCTCTTTGGTTTCCTGACTCAGCGATGACTGAAGAAAGCAGTGGTCATATTATTTATGTCTGTTCAAATACATTACTTATTTTATTTGGTTCTCATTGGAGCACGTGGCCACAGCAGCAGACGCTCTCCGTCTATAATGGGCCGTCTTCTTAAGGTCATCCCACGAGATGACCTTCTGTTTGACACTTCATCTTCCTCGTGTGTCCTGGAGGACGTTTTCTTAAAATGTCCCAGTTTACAGCGAGGCTGCGATATATATCCCTTTCTCTCGGACCCATCCGGTCTAAGCACGACTGTCCTGGTACCGGGTTTCTCTTCTTTATTCGATCCCTACTCTCAGCCAGGCTGCACGAGTGTAGTCTGTTTTCAGGGCCGCCACTTGAAGACGGACTATTGTATTGGTCGGCTCTGGTACGCTGGCCCAAGCAGCCAGCAATGAGTCTCCGACTGCTGTCATTTGATTCAATTTTGTATCTGCCACGCACGCTGGAAGCCTGTAGCAAGAAGCTTCTAACAGCGTGTTCCAACCCCATTCAATGTTTCGTCTGCTACGCTGGAAGCCTGTAGCAAGAAGCTTCTAACAGCGTGTTCCATGCGTAATAATATGCCTCTAGTCCTGTGAGGTTCACGAAGGAGACTGTGCGTGTCAGGTCTTCACCGGTCCCCGACAGCTTTTGGAGCATGGTTGCTCCTCAGGCCAGACTGCCTCTCTTTGGTCTGTATAGGTAGGGCAGTCCTGTAGGATATGTTCTGGTGTTTGATTGGGTGCTCCACAATCGCACGAGGCGGTGTCTCTGAGACCCATTCTGTGTAGGTGGGCCTTGAGTATACAATGTCCCGTTCTGAGTCTGAAGATCTTTGTCTGCCCATCTCTGCCAAGTTGTCTATGTTGTCATTTTCTGGCTTGTATTCTTTGTGCTGGTCTCTCCATTCTGTCCTCATGGATCGTTTGATGAGTGTCTTTGCTTCTTTACAGTTCTGTGGATGGGGAGTCTGCGTGCGGCCACTTTCGGCTTTTGCGAGCTCATCTTCTTATTCGTGTCCAGAATACTCTCCACCTCATGTTGGTAAGTCTTATTTGTTTGCGTTAAAAAATGACACACAATTAAGAGTAAATTAATCTTTTTGAAGTGGACCTGGAGAGGAAGAAGAAGAGAAGAAAAGGAAGAAGATCTGGTCGTGTACTCACTTCTTTATTGGCCTTGTAGAGAAGTGGGTCAAACGATAGAGCCCCACTGTCGTAGTTGGACCTGGAGATACCCAACACTTCATCATAGATGACAGTCCAGGACAGGAAGTTGTAGTTGGTCTCGTCCGGTTTCTTTCTGAAAGACGATAAACATGTTATCTTCACTTTGGTCAAATCTCCAACAACTACATTCCCTGGCAGTAGTGTAACTAAAAACTAAAGTAAAGCAAAGTATCCCATAGCATTACTGCCGTAGGGGTGTGAGGTGTTAGCGATTTCACATTTCAAAGGCTCGGCTATATGAGGGCGGTAGCCATCTCCTCTCCCTAGCCGCTTTTACTTCCCGGACTGAACCGGTACCCATTTAAGGCTGGGTCGACCCGGGAGCCATTGCGGTTTGAAAAAAACATCACCGCCTCAACTAGAGAATGAACCCAGGACCATTCAGATGCGAAGCCAGCGTGCTAACCACTGCGCTACTCGGACTTTAGTGTAACTACTATGGGACAAACCTTGACTTACTATAATGACGTCTCTAACAACTTCATTCCCTTCCCTGGCAGTAGTGTAACTATTATGGGACAAAGCTACACCTTACTTGAGTCCTAAGCTGCGTGCAGTGAGGATGATGTCCTAACGACCTCATCAGACGGATTTGTCTTGATGCTGTAACTCGCGCTGTATTTGGATTATAGTGAGAGGGAGCTGCGCTGGTCATCAACCTCACTCTATGGTCCCAAGCTACCTTGGGCCAGTGGCAAGACATGTCAGGACGACTGGAGGTAGCAGGATGCAGGCGCTCTGGTCTCACCTCCCTTGAGACCAGGATTCACTTGAAACCTGTGAGATTCGATCGCGCAGCGTTTCGGTTCACCGCTTTGAGAGGCGAGGGCCTTACCTCTCTACCACAGCGAGCCCTGGTGATAGACAATGCAGATTCGAACCACAGACTTCCAGGTGACGATTGCTTGTTTATGTTAGTTCACATTCCTGTTCATTTTCGTCGTTGTACTCTCTAGCCAAATAATAATAATCTCCCTCAAAGTCTTTCTCAGCATTCACTCATCAACAGACAGTCTGTCTGACCAAACCCTGGCCCACACCAAACCCTGGCCCACACCAAACCCTACCCCACACCAAACCCTGGCCCACATCAAACCCTGGCCCACACCAAACACTGGCCCACACCAAACCATGCCCCACATCAAACCATGCCCCATACCAAACCCTGGACAAAACCAAACCCTGGCCCACACCAAACCGTGATCCACACCAAACCGTGCCTCACACAAAACCATGCCCCCCACCAAACCCTGGACTAAACCAAATCCTGGCCCACACCAAACCGTGCCCCACACCAAACCGTGCCCTACACCAAACCGTGACCCACACCAAACCCTGGCCCACACCAAACTCTGGACAAAACCAAACCCTGCCCCACACCAAACCCTGCCCCACACCAAACCGTGACCCACACCAAACCCTGGCCCACACCAAACCGTGCCCCACACCAAACCGTGCCCTACACCAAACCGTGACTCACATAAAACCCTGGCCCACACCAAACCGTGCCCCACACCAAACCGTGCCCTACACCAAACCGTGACCCACACCAAACCCTGGCCCACACCAAACTCTGGACAAAACCAAACCCTGCCCCACACCAAACCGTGCCCCACACCAAACCGTGCCCTACACCAAACCGTGAACCACACCAAACCCTGGCCCACACCAAACTCTGGACAAAACCAAACCCTGCCCCACACCAAACCTTGCCTCACACCAAACCCTAGCCCACACCAAACCCTGGCCCACATCAAACCCTGGCCCACACCAAACCCTGGCCCACACCAAACTCTGGACAAAACCAAACCCTGCCCTACACCAAACCCTGCCTCACACCAAACCCTGGCTCACACCAAACCCTGACCCACACCAAACCCTGACCCACACCAAACACTGGCCCACCAAACCCCCACCAAACCTACGGTTTCAGGCCAACAGCTCTCAGCAACAGAAGGACCATCTTGGTCACGTGACGAAATCGCTCCAATCCGGTCTGTGAAGAGATGAATGGCCAGGTTAGTGCTGGAGGATGTTGTTGTTGTTGGTTTAGTTGTTGTTGTTGGTTTAGATGTTGTTGTTGTTGGTTTTGGTTTAGTTGTTGTTGTTGTTGGTTTAGTTGTTGTTGGTTTAGTTGTTGTTGTTGTTGGTTTAGTTGTTGTTGTTGTTGGTTTAGTTGTTGTTGTTGTTGGTTTAGTTGTTGTTGTTGCTGTTGTTGGTTTAGTTGTTGTTGTTGGTGTTTTTGCTTTAGTTGGTGTTGGTTTAGTTGTTGTTGTTGTTGGTTTAGTTGTTGTTGTTGTTGGTTTAGTTGTTGTTGTTGCTGTTGTTGGTTTAGTTGTTGTTGTTGGTGTTTCTGGTTTAGTTGTTGTTGGTTTAGTTGTTATTGTTGTTGGTTTAGTTGTTGTTGTTGTTGGTTTAGTTGTTGTTGTTGTTGGTTTAGATGTTGTTGTTGTTGGTTTAGTTGTTGTTGTTGTTGTTGTTGGTTTAGTTGTTGTTGTTGTTGGTTTAGTTGTTGTTGTTGTTGTTGGTTTAGTTGTTGTTGTTGTTGTTGGTTTAGTTGTTGTTGTTGTTGGTTTATTTGTTGTTGGTTTAATTGTTGTTGTTGGTTTAGTTGTTGTTGTTGTTGTTGTTGGTTTAGTTGTTGTTGTTGTTGTTGTTGGTTTAGTTGTTGTTGTTGTTGTTGGTTTAGTTGTTGTTGTTGTTGGTTTAGTTGTTGTTGTTGTTGGTTTAGTTGTTGTTGTTGTTGGTTTAGTTGTTGTTGTTGTTGGTTTAGTTGTTGTTGTTGTTGTTGTTTTAGTTGTTGTTGTTGTTGTTGGTTTAGTTGTTGTTGTTGGTTTAGTTGTTGTTGTTGTTGTTGTTTTAGTTGTTGTTGTTGTTATTTTAGTTGTTGTTGTTGTTGGTTTAGTTGTTGTTGTTGTTGTTGGTTTAGTTGTTGTTGTTGTTGGTTTAGTTGTTGTTGTTGTTGGTTTAGTTGTTGTTGTTGTTGGTTTAGTTGTTGTTGTTGTTGTTGGTTTAGTTGTTGTTGTTGGTTTAGTTGTTGTTGTTGTTGTTGGTTTAGTTGTTGTTGTTGTTGGTTTAGTTGTTGTTGTTGTTGGTTTAGTTGTTGTTGTTGTTGGTTTAGTTGTTGTTGTTGTTGTTGTTTTAGTTGTTGTTGTTGTTGTTGGTTTAGTTGTTGTTGTTGTTGTTGTTTTAGTTGTTGTTGTTGTTGTTTTAGTTGTTGTTGTTGTTGGTTTAGTTGTTGTTGTTGGTTTAGTTGTTGTTGTTGTTGTTGGTTTAGTTGTTGTTGTTGTTGGTTTAGTTGTTGTTGTTGTTGGTTTAGTTGTTGTTGTTGTTGGTTTAGTTGTTGTTGTTGTTGTTGGTTTAGTTGTTGTTGTTGTTTTAGTTGTTGTTGTTGTTGTTGTTGTTTTAGTTGTGGTTGTTGTTAGCTAAGTAATATTCGTTGATGTTGTAGTTTCTTGTTGTGTATAGAATGAGTCATGGTGATGATATAACCAAAGGGACTGTCTCATGAGTTTAAGAAACAAAACTGCAATAATATTCAATGGTTTGCTCAGCAGAAACGATGTCACTGCACTGCGGGCAGAGTCGCAGTCGCTCATCCTCTCTCAGCAAATGGCGTATTCTGGGTGTACACAGTCCTGCAAGGTTATCAGGGGCGTCTCTCGCTGCTCGACCCACTTTCGAAGTCAAACTCTTGAATTCTGGGAAACCACAGATTATTGATTACAGTGATATCATCTACCAAGCAATCATTGATTGATTTCAATATGCCTTCACCTTCTCCCCGCTCGCCCTATCCATACCCAGTATGAGCACAATGGATGCGTCTTAAGCCGTAATGTTTGCTCTTTGACTGCCATGCGCCCCATCGGCGTCTGGACAGTAGGTTCTCACAAACCTCTGAAGGTTTGAGACCTCTGTGGCAACCTACCACGCCATAAACCAGTCTCCCTGTACCTTCAAAATTAAGGAGTCTCACATGATGTCTGTCCTGACTACAGAGGTCTGACATGATGTCTGTCCTGACTTCAGAGGTCTTTTTTTTTTTTTTTTTTTGGGTTCGCCTTATTTCTCTAATCCCCAAGGCGGTGTACGTTGCACTGCGTTTTTATTTTGCACCTGTTGGTCCAGTGCATCCGACTCCAGCATGCATGTTATGTAAGGGTCTGCTTCCTCCTGCATTTTCTAAGGGTTTGCTTCCCCGGGGTAACGGCCGGTGCTGTGTTGGGGATCGAACCCAGCACCTTCTGGTTGTGAGCCGTGTCACTTAACCACTAGGCCACGCCGTCCCCTCTACAGAGGTCTGATACAATGTCTGTCCTGTCTACAGAGGTCTGATACCATGTCTATAATGTCTACAGAGGTCTGATACCATGTCTGTTCTGTCTACAGAGGTCTGATACCATGTTTGTCCTGTCTACAGAGGTCTGATACCATGTCTATCCTGTCTACAGAGGTCTGATACCATGTCTGTCCTGTCTACAGAGGTCTGATACCATGTCTATCCTGTCTACAGAGGTCTGATATCATGTCTGTCCTGTCAACAGAGGTCTGATACCATGTATGTCCTGTCTACAGAGGTATCAGATAACCACATTAAAGCTCAAGTTACATCCTCCATCATTATCCTCGCTTCGGATGTTATCAGACATACCCGGCACTGCATAAGAATTACCTTATTTCTAACTGTCGCAGTAATAACCACGGACACCCAGCTGAATATTGGAAGTGGATAATGTGCTCAAATTGGAGAAAACCACATAAACAATAAAATTAAAATTATTAATAGTGCTGGGAATACTTGGAATACTTGGAATACTGGTATTCAAACAGACAGGTAATTCTGGCTGCCAGGCAGCCGAAGGCTATCGGCAAAACATTCTTTGTTCTGCAATGTTGATTTTCTGTAGATCAGGGAGAAGGTAGGTTGCATGTTGGACAGGAATATCATACCTTTTGTACCACTCTGTTCGGACGGGCTAACAGTTTACTCTTGTAGATATTCAGCTGCCTATGGTTCTTTTACGTGAGCAACCTTTTCCTAGGATCTCCGAGCGTTTCTTCTATCTCCAACATGACTAGACGTTGGTCCCACCTTCATTGGGACCAGGCAGGGGACGCTTGAAACCTGTGACTGAACGCTGGTCCCATCTCCCTTGCGATTAGCGGATGCTTGGAGCTTGTGGTACTGGAAACCTCACGGATTCGAGCTCTCGTCACTTGTGAGGCGAGCCCCTTATCTCTCAAATTTAGCGTTAGTAGCAATTTCAATAGCTTAACCTCTAAGCTTTAGCGTTAGTAGTAATTTCAATAGCTTCACCTCTCAGCTTTAGCGTTAGTAGTAATTTCAATAGCTTCACCTCTCAGCTTTAGCGTTAGTAGTAATTTCAATAGCTTCACTTCTCAGCTTTAGCGTTAGTAGTAATTTCAATAGCTTCACCTCTCAGCTTTAGCGTTAGTAGTAATTTCAATAGCTTCACCTCTCAGCTTTAGCGTTAGTAGTAATTTCAATAGCTTCACCTCTCAGCTTTAGCGTTAGTAGTAATTTCAATAGCTTCACATCTCAGCTTTAGCGTTAGTAGTAATTTCAATAGCTCCACCTCTCAGCTTTAGCGTTAGTAGTAATTTCAATAGCTTCACCTCCCAGCTTTAGCGTTAGTAGTAATTTCAATATCTTCACTTCTCAGCTTTAGCGTTAGTAGTAATTTCAATAGCTTCACTTCTCAGCTTTAGCGTTAGTAGTAATCTCAATAGCTTCACCTCTCACCTTTAGCGTTAGTAGTAATTTCAATAGCTTCACTTCTCAGCTTTAGCGTTAGTAGCAGTTACAATGATTAAAGTAGTATTATAATTGAGCATAATGTATCAATGATTATTGAAACAGAAAATGTACTAGTAGTGATGACGTCGCTACAACAGGTGAGCCGGGTCAAAGGTCGGTAAGCCACTGGCGACTTTTAATATCTTCCCTCGACACTGGTCGATGACGTCATAAACGCGGTCCAGCCACTGACGATGGCGTCATACACGCAGTCAGGTCTATCTCTAATCTGCTCGTGACGTTTCCCCATGACACAGGGCTACTGTTTTCTTTCTGTGTATATGTCCGTGTGTGTATCCGTATGTGTCCGTGTGTGTGTGTATCTGTGTGTGTGTGTGTGTGTCTGTCTGTGTATCTGGGTATATGTGTGTGTCTGTGTGTGTTTGTTTGTGTGTATGTCTGTGTGTTTGTTTGTGTGTGTCTGTGTGTTTGTTTGTGTGTATGTGTGTGTCTGTGTGTTTGTTTGTGTGTGTCTGTGTGTTTGTTTGTGTGTGTCTGTGTATTTGTTTGTGTGTGTCTGTGTGTTTGTTTGTGTGTGTCTGTGTGTTTGTTTGTGTGTGTCTGTGTGTTTGTTTGTGTGTGTCTGTGTGTTTGTTTGTGTGTGTCTGTGTGTTTGTTTGTGTGTATGTCTGTGTGTTTGTTTGTGTGTGTCTGTGTGTTTGTTTGTGTGTGTCTGTGTGTTTGTTTGTGTGTGTCTGTGTGTTTGTTTGTGTGTGTCTGTGTGTTTGTTTGTGTGTGTCTGTGTGTTTGTTTGTGTGTGTCTGTGTGTTTGTTTGTGTGTGTGTCTGTATGTGTGTGTCTGTGTGTTTGTTTGTGTGTGTCTGTATGTGTGTGTCTGTGTGTTTGTTTGTGTGTGTCTGTGTGTGTCTGTGTGTGTGTCTCTGTGTGTTTGTGTGTATGTGTATGTCTGTGTGTGTCTGTGTGTTTCTCTTTCTCTGGTCATCGGCTCCCTCTCTCGCTATCGACCAAGGACAAAGAAGACACAACAGATAATGGCATGAGACACATACAACATCAGGAGCTAATGTTTCTTACCCAATTCCCTGGACACCTGGGCTTCTCCAGGCTCACCAGCTGTTTCCCTACATCTTCTGTGGACGTACTTCTGACCAACATGTTCGACCTTGACATTCCACGGCTTCTGTGTAATTTCCAGCTGATGAGTTTCTCTGGTACAAGCTCATTGACAGAATGTGCAAGCTCATTGACAGAATGTGCAAGCTCATTGACAGAATGTCTGTGTCTAGAAAATGACTGCATCTGCTTGTTCATTATTGGTGGCAGAAACAACGTGGACTTGCACACAGATGTTGGTAGAGCCTTCCTACGCACCGGATGGTCAACGTTCGGGACCAGATTGTTCCTAATCTCACGACAGAAGATAAACTTGGCCTCAGCGTGTTCTAGCTTTGTTGACTTCCAATGAAAGTTTCTCTTGTCTAGCTGCTTGACCACCTGTACGGCCCGAGAATGCAAGCCGCCATTTATTTTCCTTGTGTTTGTCTGGCATAGTTTCCATGCCTCATTCAACCTGCTGCTGTTGATCTGGGTTCCAACCCTGCAGTTATCGCTCAGGTATTTCAATCTGGTTTTAAAAATGTGTGATGAATTGGAATCTTCAAAATACACGACCACGTCCGGAAAGGTGCCATCTTTGTTTGTAGGACGGTGATCATCATTGACGCCATGACCCGCGTGTGGGGGCGGGAGATACGTGACAGATGGTCCATACCATCTCCGTGCCTGCAGGCCACCACAGCTCTCTGATGTCTCCTTTTTCAGCCGAGATGTTTTAAAGACTGCTACATGTTGGTTCTGGTCTGCATCCTGTCTTACTTTATTGTCAATGTTTAAGGTAGACCCAATGCGTTCTTGATCTTCATGACTGGTTGGGTTAGGTCCATCTGTCGTCTGAGTCTCGTTGGAAGATGCCTCGCTGATATTTCTCAATGTTGTGCACGTGTTGATAGGCAGGGTCGCCATTTTGATGTCAAGGTCACTGATATTCTCGTCGTGGAAAGTCCAGTCCCAGGAGTCGGCATCGCTTTTATCAAGGTCAAATCCTCGAATTGATAACACGTTGTCAAGGTCAAACTCCACAAAGTCAGAGTCTGAGTCGTGGTAAGATTGATGTGTCGGCTCTCGTGTTATGACGATATCCGGGTGTGAGTACTCCACCTCCCCGTCACGGCCCGGATGTGAGTGACACACCTCCCCGTCACGGCCCGAATGTGAGTACTCCACCTCCTCGTCACGCCTGGTTTCCCTCAACGAAGAATATCTCATACCAGCCTGCCCTGCCTTATTCTCGACATCCTCTTCTATCATGTTCACATCGCCATCATCATCATCGGCTTGTCCACAAGTATTAACGGTTCTTCTCTGTTGCTGCCGACGTCCTACTGCTCTAGCTGAACCTCCAAAGGAGGCAGTTCCGGCAGACTGCCCTTCCACATGGACTGCCTCTCTGATGTCGACTTCCAACATTTGAAAACGTTTGTTCTCGTCCTATAGTCTATAATTATTCTTCGACCAATAATGAAGTTGAGATCTGGACTAGCTTGTGAGCACACATGAGAACTATCATCACACAGCGATCAGTGTTGGCTGGTTGCCGTCTTCAAGAGGCTGTTTGTTGACGTACGGGTCTAGGCCACGAGCTTTATCCAGGCTTCCCGCGTGGTAAGAGATTGTTGAACATGGATCTTCATATAGACACAGGCTCATGAATGACTTTGTAGTTTCACATCTTTGGAAAACTGAACTTTTTCGTAGAAACGTTCTGTAGTTTTGTTTTCCTAGAATTTCATGACCCACTTTCTACGATTCCATATTTTGTGTTATCTTCACAAATTATCCACAACTATTAGCTTCACAAATTATCCACAACTTTTATCTTCAAACAAATTATCCACAACTATTAGCTTCACAAATTATCCACAACTATTATCTTCACAAATTATCCACAAACTTTATCTTCACAAATTATCCACAACTATTATCTTCACAAATTATCCACAACTATTAGCTTCACACAAATTATCCACAAACTTTATCTTCACAAATTATCCACAAACTTTATCTTCACACAAATTATCCACAACTATTATCTTCACAAATTATCCACAACTATTATCTTCACAAATTATCCACAACTATTATCTTCACAAATTATCCACAACTATTATCTTCACAAATTATCCACAACTATTAGCTTCACAAATTATCCACAACTATTATCTTCACAAATTATCCACAACTATTAGCTTCACAAATTATCCACAACTATTATCTTCACAAATTATCCACAACTATTAGATTCACACAAATTATCCACAACTATTAGCTTCACACAAATTATCCACAAACTTTATCTTCACAAATTATCCACAAACTTTATCTTCACAAATTATCCACAAACTTTATCTTCACAAATTATCCACAAACTTTATCTTCACAAATTATCTACTCTTTCATTACTCGTCTTCTCTTCCCTAGCGATAACTTTTGTGTTACAAGGTTATAATGGATTGTTATATTATGTTCAGCGTGCTCAGTAGTACAGTGCTCCAGACAGACTTATAGGTGATCACTCCTACCAGCAGCTGTCTACTATCCAGTGTGCCGATGGTTGCGTGGGTAGAGGACACACATACATGACCAGTTCTCTCCAACAATTTGATCATCAAATTTGTCTCATCTGCGTCATTCTGTATTGTTAATATTAATTTGGATTAACCTAGTTTTATGTTTTTGTGTATTGTTTTGCTTGGTCTAGTCCATGATAAAGATCTATGATGTTGAAGCGTGGTTTTATGTCTATTGTTGTTATGTAAGACGATTGTTAAGCCTTGCTGGTACTTCCTGGCCTGTTAAGACGATTGTTAAGCCTTGCTGGTACTTCCTGGCCTGTTAAGACGATTGTTAAGCCTTGCTGGTACTTCCTGGCCTGTTAAGACGATGGTCAAACCTTGCTGGTACTTCCTGGCCTGTTAAGACGATGGTCAAACCTTGCTGGTACTTCCTGGCCTGTTAAGACGATGGTCAAACCTTGCTGGTACTTCCTGGCCTGTTAATACGATTGCTAAGCCATGCTTGTACTTCTTGGCCTGTTAACTGAACTTCTTGGTTGTAATCTCTAGAATGTTCGTTAACACAACACAGCACTGCCTAAACTACATTCCAGATTCAGCGAGGATGTCTGGAACGTTTAGTGGTAGTCAACTTCTCGAAGTAAGCAAACACATTATAACGCAGCCTAAACTGTACGTCAGATACAGCGAGGATGTCTGGAATGTTTTGTTTGCAGTCAGCAGCACAGAACACACTAAAAGATTGAAACAGCACACACTATATGTCAGACTTCCAGCACACACTATGTGTCAGACTTCCAGCACACACTATATGTCAGACTTCCAGCACACTTCTCTAGGAACACACCCGAGCACACTGTAGCACCATTGCCGTCGCTGTCACAGGAACTTCAAATGAAGTTCTAAACCAACAAAGCCAGAATTTCTGGAGACAGTGCCACTCAACTGACAGATCGACAAATAAATGTACTGCATGTGTTACGCGAGTGGGGGAGGGGGCTCAAACAAATCACCAGTTTACTTAACATTCCCAAATAGACTAGCTTGCGATGCCATGTTCTACATTGTCAAAGTGACGAGGAAAGCCGTTCAAGCTAAAGCACAAACCAATTATGAATATTAACCAAGTTTATGATTAGACTGAGGTTGACATTCCAGACACGAAGAGCCAGCGCTACATTTGATCGTGGACTGCAAACACGTGACGCTTCGAATAGAACCTGAGAAAACACAGGAATAATGGACCTCATTCAAGTCGGACAAGGCAGACCTGTTCAAGATTGTGACAGTCAGAATAAAGCGGGGACATTGAAAGGGACCTGAAGCGGGGACATTGAAAGGGACCTTCATTTTGGCAGATAAAAAATAAACTCGACTTATCGAAAACTAATAAAAATTCTCGCTCAACTCTCTCCATAGTGGCAATAAATTAATTTGGGGGGGATCTTCTTTCTCTGCTCGTTGTAATGAACTTTAAAAAAGATAAATTGATCTGTTATTTGAATCGGAACTCCAGGTTTACCGTGATTTAGCGACCAAAAAATGAGTTTGAAAGATCTTTGAACACAATTCGTTTGTCTGAGGTCTTGTATTCTGTACGCGACCTTCACCTGTAACGGCCAAATAATGTGCGCACTCCCATTGAGAGCCGTCACAAATAATCTTGTCAGATCTTGCGTCGGTCTATTGTAATCCGTGGAACCTGTCTTGCTTTATTTACGTATTTGTGGGGGCAAGGCGGGTGGTAGGTAGGAGATCTATGTCTAACATCATGTAGAGCCGCAAAAATCTCACTCGTGTGTGACCCAAGATACGAATGTCGGGGCGGGGGGGGGGGGGGGGGGGGCGGGGGGGGGGGGGGGGGTTGGAAGTTTCCCAGAATGTATTGCACGAAACACAAGTCGTCTCCGGACACTTCGTACGTACACGATGTCAAGCGTTAACTTACATATGCATAGATGGTGGTGGTTAGTTTGAGATTATTGGTGTCTCTAGATGGTGTCTTCTTGTAGAGATGGTGCTGGTTAGTTTCAGATTATTAGTGTCTCCAGAGGGTGTCTTCTTGTGTCGTAGAGATTGTGCTGGTTAGTTTGAGATTATTGGTGTCTCCAGAGGGTGTCTTCTTGTGTCGTAGAGATGGTGCTGGTTAGTTTGAGATTATTGGTGTCTCCAGAGGGTGTCTTCTTGTGTCGTAGAGATGGTGCTGGTTAGTTTGAGATTATTGGTGTCTCTAGAGTGTCTTCTTGTATCGGCTACTCTTTAAAATATTAACCGGAAAATATCTACATAAATCGGTGGTCAGTCTGTGTGGTCAGTCTGAGTGGTCAGTCTGTATGGTCAGTCTGTGTGGTCAGTCTGAGTGGTCAGTCTGAGTGGTCAGTCGATGTGGTCAGTCTGTGTGGTCAGTCTGTGTGGTCAGTCTGTGTGGTCAGTCTGTGTGGTCAGTCTGGGTGGTCAGTCTGTGTGGTCAGTCTGTGTGGTCAGTCTGTGTGGTCAGTCTGAGCGGTCAGTCTGTGTGATCAGTCTGAGTGGTCAGTCTGTGTGGTCAGTCTGAGTGGTCAGTCTGGGTGGTCAGTCTGGGTGGTCAGTCTGTGTGGTCAGTCTGTGTGGTCAGTCTAGGACATTACAGGTGTCTGCGCAAAGCTTGTTCTCTGTTGTCGAAGAGACGTTAGTTTAGTGATAACTAGAGCAACCAATGGTGAGTCTGAGGTAGCCTGTGGACAGAGACTTGTTGAAAGTGGTTGTACAAGGTCGAAGGCTGCCGAACATAGCCAGCGGGTCGCAGACCACCTTCTGAGACCCACTGATTGAACCACCACCACTCCGAATGGGAACAAACAGTCGGGATCCACTCTAACTTCACCAGCAATATGCGGCTAGCTCATCGACCTAACTTTCCATATAGTTTCATGGTACCATACACCTGTGGTCTGAACCTCCAACCTGGCTCAGGTCCATGTGATGCCACGTTCTTTGGCGGCATGGCTGCAGTTAGTTAAAACAATTAACACGTGATGACATTTCCAAGGGTTAGACGTAGAGAACGGGACATCCAGATTGAGTAGCCACTTTCACCAGCTAAAATTGGCTCCATAAACAATGTGTATGTGCGACAGGGAGCACATGTTATATGCTTAGCTAATTGTGTACTGAGCACTGTTCCTCGGAGATGAACACCCACAGAAAACTGTTTGGAAGCCCTCAAGAAGTCCTTACTGCCACAACCTTTATCAAGAGAACTGGACTTCCCGTGTGACGTAACAAGAAACAAAAATATGGCGACTGAGAAGAAGTAGAAGAAGAAGAAGAAGAAGAAGTAGAATAATAATAATAATAATAATAATAATAAGAAGAAGAAGAAGAAGAAGAAAAAGAAGAAGAAAAAGAAGAAGACGAAGAAGACACAGAAAACATAGTAGTAGTAGTAATAATAGTAGAAGAAGAAGATGAAGAAGACGAAGAAGAAGAAGAAGACGAAGAAGAAGAAGAAGAAGAAGAAGAAGAAGAAGAAGAAGAAGAAGAAGAAGACGAAGAAGACACAGAAGACGTAGAAGAAGAAGAAGAAGAAGAAGAAGAAGAAGAAGAAGACCCAGAAGACGTAGAAGAAGAAGAAGAAGAAGAAGAAGAAGAAGAAAAAGAAGAAGAAGAAGAAGAAAAAGAAGAAAAGTGAAAAATAATAAGCTTGGTCGTCCATAGTAAAGTATAAGAAACGCATGTAACCTACCTAGGCTGTACTCTGCGTGTTAGATAATATCTATGTCTCTACTGTACTCTATGCGCCGTTGTTGTTGAATGCCCATTATGAGGATGTTACTCTTTTGTGAGTCCTAAACAGGACGGTAAGTGGCGGGTTGTCCTAGCTGTCCTCACATCCCGAGCGTGCTGATGAAGGTGGACCGGGGTCATCAAGGTTGTTGTGCTTTGCTTCATATGCGTGTCGTTCACTACTGACCAAGCCTGTCAGGTGACACATACTGTCACAGCCCTTCCTGTCAGGTGACACATACTGTCACAGCCCCTCCTCCTCCCCCTCCTGTCAGGAGACACACACTGACCAAGCCCTCTCCCCCTCCTGTCAGGAGACACACACTGACCAAGCCCACAGTCTATGTTCCAGGTAGAGAGCCCCGTCTATGTCCCAGGTAGAGAGCCCTGGCTATGTCCCAGGTAGAGAGCCCTGTCTATGTCCCAGGTAGAGAGCCCTGTCTATGTCCCAGGTAGAGAGCTCAGTTTGTCCCAGGTAGAGAGCCCTGTCTATGTCCCAGGTAGAGAGCCCAGTATGTCCCAGGTAGAGAGCTCAGTATGTCCCAGGTAGAGAGCCCTGTCCATGTCCCAGGTTGAGAGACCAGTCTATGTCCCAGGTAGAGAGCTCAGTATGTTCCAGGTAGAGAGCCCTGTCCATGTCACACGTAGAGAGCTCAGTATGTCCCAGGTAGAGAGCCCTGTCCATGTCACAGGTAGAGAGCTCAGTATGTCTCAGGTATAGAGCCCTGTCTATGTCCCAGGCAGAGAGCCCTGTCTATGTCCCAGGTAGAGAGCTCAGTATGTCCCAGGTAGAGAGCCCTGTCCATGTCCCAGGTAGAGAGACCAGTCTATGTCCCAGGTAGAGAGCTCAGTATGTTTCAGGTAGAGAGCCCTGTCCATGTTCGAAGTAGAGAGCCCTGATCATGTCCCAGGTAGAGAGCCCAGTATGTCCCAGGTAGAGAGCTCAGTATGTCCCAGGTAGAGAGCTCAGTATGTCCCATGTAGAGAGCTCAGTATGTCCCAGGTAGAGAGCTCAGTATGTCCCAGGTAGAGAGCCCTGTCCATGTCACAGGTAGAGAGCTCAGTATGTCCCAGGTAGAGAGTCATGTCCCAGGTAGAGAGCCCTGTACATGTCCCAGGTAGAGAGACCAGTCTATGTCCCAGGTAGAGAGCTCAGTTTGTTTCAGGTAGAGAGCCCTGTCCATGTTCGAGGTAGAGAGCCCTGACCATGTCCCAGGTAGAGAGCTCAGTATGTCCCAGGTAGAGAGCTCAGTGTGTCCCAGGTAGAGAGCTCAGTATGTCCCAGGTAGAGAGCTCAGTATGTCCCAGGTAGAGAGCTCAGTATGTCCCAGGTAGAGAGCCCTGTCCATGTCCCAGGTAGAGAGCTCAGTATGTCCCAGGTAGAGAGCCCTGTCTATGTCACAGGTAGAGAGCCCTGTCTATGTCCCAGGTAGAGAGCCCTGTCTATGTCCCAGGTAGAGAGCCCTGTCTAAGTCCCAGGTAGAGAGCCCTGTCTATGTCCCAGTTAGAGAGCCCTGTCTATGTCCCAGGTAGAGAGCCCTGTCTATGTACCAGCTAGAGAGCCCTGTCTATGTCCGAGGTAGAGAGCACTGTCTATGTCCCAGGTAGAGAGCCCTGTCCATGTCCCTTGTGTTACCTGTAACCGAAGTCTGTTTTACAATTTGACGCAAGATTCTTCAGATAACTCTGTTAATAAAACAGTGACTATTTTAGCTGTCTTCTCTCCCTTCATAAGCTCAGCCCCCCATATAGAGCACGTGAGCACCCTTACATGTGTCTCCTTACAGGAGGCATGTACCGAACGGTGCTCTGGAGGTCAAACTGTTCCCGGAAAGGAACCACGTGATTCACACAACAACATCGGGGTAGGAGAAACCCGAGGCTCACAAAGGTCATCTTCTCTAGGAGAAACAGAAGGCTGATGCCTCGCGGGTAGGGTGGGCACAACCAACTGCAGTCCCGAATGGGGCATGCTCTTAACCCTGGCACAGAACACTAAAGTCGTCTAGAGACATTTACAGCATGGGTTTCTTCATGTGATTGGGTTGGGTGTCTGGTGTGGGTGTCTAGTGTGGGTGTCTGGTATGGGTGTCTGATGTGGGTGTCTAGTGTGAAAGTCTGGTGTGGGTGTCTGGTGTGGGTGTCTGTCTGTCTGGTGTGGGTGTCTCGTGTGGGTGTTTGGTGGGTGTCTGGTGTGGGTGTTTGGTGTGGGTGTCTAGTGTGAAAGTATGGTGTGGGTATCTGGTGTGAAAGTATGGTGTGGGTATCTGGTGTGGGTGTCTGGTGTGGGTGTTTAGTGTGGGTGTTTAGTGTGTGTGTTTTGTGTGGGTGTCTGGTGTGGGAGTCTGGTGTGGGTGTCTGGTGTAGGTGTTTGGTGTGGGTCTCTGGTGTGGGTGTCTGGTGTGGGTGTCTAGTGTGGGTGTTCGGTGTGGCTGTCTGGTGTGGGTGTTTGGTGTGGGTGTATGGTGTAGGTATTTGGGTGTCTAGTGTGGCTGTCTGGTGTGGGTGTTTGGTGTGGCTGTCTGGTGTGGGTGTTTGGTGTGGGTGTTTGGTGTGGGTGTATGGTGTAGGTGTTTGGGTGTCTAGTGTGGCTGTCTGGTGTGGGTGTTTGGTGTTGCTGTCTGGTGTGGGTGTTTGGTGTGGCTGTCTGGTGTGGGTGTTTGGTGTGGCTGCCTGGTGGCTAACAACGTAAGAGAAGCACACCATCTGACTTACTAATGTTGACCTGGTTAGTCAGTGCTGGGCTGCGACCTTGAACTTGCTCACTGTCCAGAAGATGTCTGGGTCTGACGTCAGCTAAAGCAGAATTGACCGGAAACACGTAGTGCTGTCTGGGGCAGCTTGTTCCGGTTGTTGCTGCCATCACAGCTCGCTCGTCACAGTTTTTGATCGTTCTCGGGACGCAAGCTGTCACTAGAACACACAAACTGTCACTAGAAGAACACACAAACTGTCAGTAGAACACACAAACTGTCACTAGAAGAACACACACACTGTCACTAGAACACACAAACTATCACTAGAAGAACACACACACTGTTACTAGAACACACAAACTGTCACTAGAACACACAAACTGTCACTAGAACACACAAGTTGTCACTAGAACACACAAACTGTCACTAGAACACACAAATTGTCACTAGAACACACAAACTGTCACTAGAAGAACACACAAACTGTCACTAGAACACACAAACTGTCACTAGAACACACAAGTTGTCACTAGAACACACAAGTTGTCACTAGAACACACAAGTTGTCACTAGAACACACAAACTGTCACTAGAACACACAAGTTGTCACTAGAACACACAAGTTGTCACTAGAACACACAAACTGTCACTAGAACACACAAGTTGTCACTAGAACACACAAACTGTCACTAGAAGAACACACAAACTGTCACTAGAACACACAAACTGTCACTAGAACACACAAGTTGTCACTAGAACACACAAGTTGTCACTAGAACACACAAGTTGTCACTAGAACACACAAACTGTCACTAGAACACACAAGTTGTCACTAGAACACACAAACTGTCACTAGAAGAACACACAAACTGTCACTAGAACACACAAATTGTCACTAGAAGAACACACAAGTTGTCACTAGAACACACAAACTGTCACTAGAACACACAAACTGTCACTAGAAGAACACACAAACTGTCACTAGAACACACAAACTGTCACTAGAAGAACACACAAGTTGTCACTAGAACACACAAACTGTCACTAGAACACACAAACTGTCACTAGAACACACAAGTTGTCACTAGAACACACAAACTGTCACTAGAACACACAAACTGTCACTAGAACACACAAGTTGTCACTAGAACACACAAGTTGTCACTAGAACACACAAACTGTCACTAGAACACACAAACTGTCACTAGAACACACAAGTTGTCACTAGAACACACAAACTGTCACTAGAACACACAAACTGTCACTAGAAGAACACACAAGTTGTCACTAGAACACACAAACTGTCACTAGAACACACAAACTGTCACTAGAACACACAAGTTGTCACTAGAACACACAAACTGTCACTAGAACACACAAACTGTCACTAGAACACACAAACTGTCACTAGAACACACAAGTTGTCACTAGAACACACAAACTGTTAGTGGAGGAACACAGAACTAGTTCTCTCATCTCATGTCGGTTGAATAGAAACTATTTTATGGACATATCGGAGCTGGATCATAAAGATGGACGTCAACGTTGATTATATTAATAATTGTTATACAGGAATCCAACTGTTTGCAAACAGCAGCAACAGCAACAACAACAGCATCAGAAACAATAACAACAACAACAGCCACAATTACAGCATCAGAAACAACAACAACAACAACAACAACAGCAACAACAACAACATCAGAAACAACAACAACAACAACAGCAGCAGCAGCAACAACAACAGCCACAACAACAACATCAGAAACAACAACAACCACATCAACCACAACCACAACAGCAGCAGCAACAAACATAACAACAACATCAGAAACAATAACAGCAACAACAACAACAACAGCCACAACAACAGCAACAACAACAACAACAGTCACAACAACAACATTAGAAACAACAACAACAGCCACAACAACAACAACAACAACAGCCACAACAACAACATCAGAAACAACAACAGCAACAACAACAGTAACAACAACAACAACAACAACAGCAGCAGCGGCAACAACAACAACAACAACCGTCTTACCTCAATATCGGACATCAAACTTGCGCAGAAGTTAGAGCCTTTGCTCTTATTGAATATACATCTAGGTTTGCGTCGTCGAGACACGCACCCGTCTATCCTGCTGTAAAAATGGGTATCCAACTTACGGCTTGGAAAAGCAATGAGGAATGGAAACTGGACACCTCTACGCACAGAAAGATGAGAGCTCATCAAATGAAGTCTAAAACAGCATCCTTGACGGCAATGCCCGCTATATTGCCACATCTACCTGTCAGCTGACGAGACGATACAAAAACTGAAGATATATATTAAAGCTGAACAGGACATTTACAGACCCAGACACTTGAACTTCTGTCTACAGCAGGGCGTCTTAGTCTATGTGTGCCTGGTTCCAGTCGGCTGTCTGGGCAAGCCTAAAGATTCTCTTCACAGTCTGGTTACGCAAATATACCAACATGACTGCCTGGTCAAGTCTATAGACCCACATGACTGTCTGGTCAAGTCTATAGACCCACATGACTGTCTGGTCAAGTCTATAGACCCACATGATTGTCAGGTCAAGTCTATAGACCCACATGACTGTCTGGTCAAGTCTATAGACCCATATGACTGGTCAAGTCTATAGGCCAAAATGACTGTCTGGTCAAGTCTATAGACCAGTTTGACTATCTGGTTAAGTCTATAGACCCGTTTGACTATCTGGTCAAGTCGATAAACCCGTTTGACTATCTGGTCAAGTTTATAGACCCGTTTGACTGTCCGATGAAGATGATTAATCCCCCCCCCCCCCCCCTATGACGGTGTAAATATATTCACGAACCTCCTGAAATCTATTCAAGGGCTTCCTAAAATCTATTGACTGAACCGCTGTAAACTATTCACCTCGAAGTGGCCCGTGAGTTTGTAGAGCAGAAGACTGTGACACGTAACAGCTGTAGTACCAACCATTCTCTGCTCCAGCATACTTCTGATCCTCATAAATCGTGTTCTCCAAGCGTCTGTCAGCCATGCCTTGATCTCGGCCTACACGTTGCTACAATCAGGCTAGTCCGTGCAAACATGGGACATATTTTGTGACTGTAAATAGCGAATCGTTGACATTTTAAAGTGGCGATACAGTTGAGAAGTGATCTGTCTCCGAAGAGAGTTGTCCATGGTATACCAGAAACTGATTTAACAGCGGTCCCTTAGGTGATGATAGATCCTTGCCACACGAGAGAGAGAGAGAGATAATGAGAGAGAGATAGATGAGTTAAAGGATTCCACCAACGTGAGTTCCCAATCTTCATCTTGTGACAAGCGGCTTCCACTACTCCTCTGTGTGGGGTCTTTGGGCTTCCAATTAGACGATCTCTTTGTAGGTTACAACTCGCCGCTGTCCTTATTACATGATGATGTTGCTAGAAGTCTCTCGGGCTGAGGTCTGAGATACACGTGCTGGTGTCTGAGATAATCAAGCTGAGGTCTGAGATAATTTAGCTGAGGTCTGAGATACACGAGCTGAGCTCTGAGATAATCTAGCTGAGGTCTGAGATAATCAAGCTGAGGTCTGAGTTGAGATCTGAGATACACAGCTGGGGTCTGAGATAATCAAGCTGAGGTCTGAGATAATTTAGCTGAGGTCTGAGATACACGAGCTGAGCTCTGAGATAATCTAGCTGAGGTCTGAGATAATTTAGCTGAGGTCTGAGATACACGAGCTGAGGTCTGAGATACACGTGCTGAGGTCTGAGATATACGAGCTGAGGTCTGAGATAATCTAGCTGAGGTCTGAGATACACGAGCTGAGGTCTGAGATAATCTAGCTGAGGTCTGAGATATACGAGCTGAGGTCTGAGATAATCTAGCTGAGGTCTGAGATATACGAGCTGAGGTCTGAGATAATCTAGCTGAGGTCTGAGATACACGATCTGAGGTCGGAGATAATCTAGCTGAGGTCTGAGATACACAGCTGAGGTCTGAGATAATCTAGCTGAGGTCTGAGATAATCTAGCTGAGGTTTGAGATTCACGAGCTGAGCTCTGAGATAATCTAGCTGAGGTCTGATATATACGAGCTGAGTTCTGAGATACACAGATGAGGTCTGAGATAATCTAGCTGAGGTCTGAGATACACGAGCTGAGGTCTGAGATACACGAGCTGAGGTCTGATATACTCTAGCTGAGGTCTGAGTTGAGATCTGAGATACACGAGCTGAGGTCTGAGATACACAGCTGAGGTCTGAGATAATCAAGCTGAGGTCTGAGTTGAGATCTGAGATACACGAGCTGAGGTCTGAGATACACGAGCTGAGGTCTGAGATACACGAGCTGAGGTCTGAGATACACGAGCTGAGGTCTGAGATAATCTAGCTGAGGTCTGAGATACACGAGCTGAGCTGACGGGGACGGCGTGAACTAGTGGTTAATTAAGTGACACGGCTCACAATCCGAAGATCCTGGGTTCGCTCCTCATCACAGCAACGGCCGTTACCCCCGGGAAGCTAACCCTTAGAAAATTTATGCCGACGTCGGATGCACTGGGCCGACAGGCGCAAAATAAAAACAGTGCAACGCGGAATAGAGAAATAAGACGAGCGTTCAATGAGGAGTCACATTTGTGTGAGGAGTCACGTTTGTGTGAGGAGTCATGTTTGTGTGAGGAGTCATTTTGTGTGAGGAGTAAGGTTTGTGTGAGGAGTCATGTTTGTTTGAGGATTCATATTTGTGTGAGGAGTCGTGTTTGTGTGAGGAGTCATTTTTGTGTGAGGAGTCGTGTTTGTGTGAGGAGTCATGTTTGTGTGAGGAGTCACGTTTGTGTGAGGAATCATGTTTGTGTGAGGAGTCATGTTTGTTTGAGGAGTCATGTTTGTGTGAGGAGCCATGTTTATTTGAGAAGTCATGTTTGTGTGAGGAGTCATTTTGTGTAAGGATTCATGTTTGTTTGAGGATTCATTTTGTGTGAGGAGCCATGTTTATTTGAGAAGTCATGTTTGTGTGAGGAGTCATTTTGTGTAAGGATTCATGTTTGTTTGAGGATTCATTTTGTGTGAGGAGCCATGTTTATTTGAGAAGTCATGTTTGTGTGAGGAGTCCCGTTTGTGTGAGAAGTCATGTTTGTTTGAGGAGTCATTTTGTGTGAGGAGTCACATTGTGTAAGGAGTCATGTGTGTGTGAGGAGTCATGTTTGTTTGAGGAGTCACATTGTGTGAGGAGTCACGTTGTGTGAGGAGTCATGTTTGTTTGAGGAGTCACATTGTGTGAGGAGTCACGTTGTTTGAGGAGTCACATTGTGTGAGGAGTCATGTGTGTGTGAGGAGTCACGTTGTGTGAGGAGTCACGTTGTGTGTTTGAGAGAAAAGTCTAGCAACGACAGCCCTTATATGGACTGGTACAACAATAAGAGAACTCATTTCTCTAGGGTCAGACGGCCAGTCATCGTCTATTTTAATAAGGGGAATTGTTGACATGTTCGGAGTGGAGGGAGTGTAGTGGAGGAAGTGGTGTACAGGGAGTGGTGTGGAGGTGGTGGAGTGGATACAGTCCTTTAGGTTATATCAGGACATATTGGCCAGTGTGTGGATGCATATAACATGTTCAACTTTAGCAGTTTTGTCAATCCATTCTACACGTGTTAGCCAGCCTGACTCGCTCCTGGTCAACCAAGAGTCATGTATAGTTTGGGCCCTTTCTTGTGGCGTATCTATCCCCCAGTCAGGCCCCTAGGACAAGATGCATATACAGCCTTTGTCAGCCCCAGAGTAACAGATGCACATACAGCCTTTTCCAGTAAAACCTCTTTCCTGGCCCTTTTCTTTGACAAGTAGACCTTTGTTTCATAAGTTGATCTTTGTTGGACAAGTTGACCTTTATTGGACAATTTGACCTTTGTTTCACAATTTGATCTTTATTGGACAAGTTGACCTTTGTTGGACAATTTGACCTTTGTTTCACAATTTGACCTTTATTGGACAAGTTGACCTTTGTTGGACAATTTGACTTTTGTTAGACAATTTAACTTTTGTTTGACAATTTGATCTTTATTTCACAAGTTGACCTTTGTTTCACAATTTGACCTTTATTGGACAAGTTGACCTGTGTTGGACAAGTTGACCTTTGTTGGACAAGTTGACCTTTGTTTCACAATTTGACCTTTGTTTCACAATTTGACCTTTATTTCACAAGTTGACCTTTATTTCACAATTTGAAATTTTTTTCATAAGTTGACCTTTGTTGGACAATTTGACCTTTGTTGGACAAGTTGACCTTTGTTGGACAATTTGACCTTTGTTTCACAATTTGACCTTTGTTTCACAATTTGACCTCTGTTTCACAATTTGACCTTTATTTCACAAATTGACCTTTATTTCACAATTTGAAATTTTTTTAATAAGTTGACCTTTGTTGGACAATTTAACCTTTGTTGGACAATTTGACCTTTGTTTCACAAGTTCTCCTTTGTTGGACAAGTTGACCTTTGTTTCACAAGTTCTCCTTTATTGGACAATTTGACCTTTGTTTCACAATTTGACCTTTGTTTCACAATTTGACCTTTATTTCACAAGTTGACCTTTATTTCACAATTTGAAATTTTTTCATAAGCTGACCTTTGTTGGACAATTTGACCTTTGTTGGACAATTTGACCTTTGTTTCACAAGTTCTCCTTTGTTGGACAAGATGACCTTTGTTTCACAATTTGACCTTTATTTCACAAGTTGACCTTTATTTCACAATTTGAAATTTTTTCATAAGCTGACCTTTGTTGGACAATTTGACCTTTGTTGGACAATTTGACCTTTGTTTCACAAGTTCTCCTTTGTTGGACAAGATGACCTTTGTTTCACAAGTTGACCGTTACTGGCGCAGTTGACTTTTGTTTCACAAGTTGACCTTTGTTTCACAAGTTGACCGTTACTGGCGCAGTTGACTTTTGTTTCACAAGTTGACCTTTGTTTCACAAGTTGACCGTTACTGGCGCAGTTGACTTTTGTTTCACAAGTTGACCTTTGTTTCACAAGTTGACCGTTACTGGCGCAGTTGACTTTTGTTTCACAAGTTGACCTTTGTTTCACAAGTTGACCGTTACTGGCGCAGTTGACTTTTGTTTCACAAGTTGACCTTTATTTAATAAAAAAGACAAATAAAACGTGTAGAGAAAAACAAAGAAATGACAAAGAAGCCACAAACAAATGCTCAACATGTATATGTCATCACATCATGAAAACAACTGAGAAAGCTGCTGATCAAAAGGACATTTGAATCTCGTACACCCTCTCTTTCTTGCTTGAAACACAGGCAAACCTTTCAAACAGCAATATTTGAGCAAACATTTCACACGGCAATATTTGAGCAAACCTTTCACACAGCAATATTTGAGGAAACCTTTCACACGGCAATATTTGAGCAAACCTTTCACACATTGAAATATTTGAGCAAACCTTTCACACAGCAATATTTTAGAAAACCAATCACATGGCAATATTTGATGAAACCTTTCACATATGGATATCTGAAGATATTTGTCATACAATATTTATGCAAACTCTTCACATAGTGTGAGGTTTTGGGAAACTCTTCACATAGTATGAGGTTTTGGGAAACTCTTCACATATTGTGAGGTTTTGGGAAACTCTTCACATAGTGTGAGGTTTTGGGAAACTCTTCACATAGTTGTACTTTAAACAAAACTGTTAACTTTTTGGAGACACCTTGCATATAATGATATTTAGAGAAACATTTGACACATAACAGACTTGGCAAACTTTTGACACATAACAGACTTAGCAAACTTTTGACACATAACAGACTTGGCAAACTTTTGACACATAACAGACTTGGCAAACTTTTGACACATAACAGATTTGGCAAACTTTTGACACTTAAACGATTTGGCAAACTTTTGACACATAACAGACTTGGCAAACTTTCCACACATAACAGACTTGGCAAACTTTTGACACATAACAGACTTGGCAAACTTTTGACACATAACAGACTTGGCAAACTTTTGACACAAAACAGACTTGGCAAACTTTTGACACTTAAAAGACTTGGCAAACTTTTGACAGAGTAATGTTTGAAGATCCCTTATGGGAATCCAGGGTTCTCAGCTAAGGAAGAAAGAATAGATCGACTTCTTTCATCTAGTGGTGGGAGGTGATTAAAGAAGGTTGTGGATGGGGCTGGCAACCAATGACCTCTATTATAGGACATGCATGTTTTAGGGCACAAGGAGGCTAACTACAGTAGTTGCTACATTCCTCGGCTGGAGTCAAATAGGGCACATGATGGTCATGGAGCCACTGTCAACACCTGAGACAGATAGATTCACAGGGTTAACATACCTGAGACAAGTAGATACACAGGGTCAACGTGCCTGAGACAGGTAGATTCACAGGGTAAACATACCTGAGACAGGTGTACAGGGACAACATACCTGAGACAGGTGTACATGGACAACATACCTGAGACAGGTATACATGGACAACATACCTGAGACAGGTAGATACACAAGGACAACATACCTGAGACAGGTAGATACACAGGGACAACATACCTGAGACAGGTAGATACATAGGGACAACATACCTGAGACAGGTAGATACATAGGGACAACATACCTGAGACAGGTAGATTCACAGGGACAACATACCTGAGACAAGTGTACAGGGACAACATACCTTAGACAGGTGTACATGGACAATATACCGGAGACAGGTGTACACAGACAACATTACCGGAGGCAGGTGTACATGGACAAGATGCCTGAGACAGGTGTACATGGACAACATACCTGAGACAGGTGTACAGGGACAAGATGCCTGAGACAAGATACCTGAGCCAGGTGTACAGAGAAAAGATACCTGAGACAGGTGTACAGAGACAAGATGCCTAAGCCAGGTGTACAGAGACAAGATACCTGAGCCAGGTGTACAGAGACAAGATACCTGAGCCAGGTGTACAGAGACAAGATACCTGAGACAGGTGTACAGATACAAGATAACAGACAGGTGTACAGGGACAACCTACCTGAGACAGGTGTACAGATGTGTGTGTGGAATGTAAAAGTCTGGGCACATCAAACACATATATTTGACACCTGTTCACCCACACCTGTTTAACACCTGGACACCCACACCTGTTTGACACCTGGACACCCACACCGGTTTAACACCTGGACACCCACACCGGTTTAACACCTGGACACCCACACCTGTTTGACACCTGGACACCCACACCGGTTTAACACCTGGACACCCACACCTATTTCACACCTGGACACCCACACCTGTTTAACACCTGGACACCCACACCTGTTTAACACCTGGACACCCACACCTTTTTGACACCTGGACACATACATCTGTTTAAAACCTGGACACCCACACCTGTTTCACACCTGGACACCCACACCTGTTTAACACCTGGACACCCACACCTGTTTAACACCTGGACACCCACACCTATTTGACACCTGGACACATACACCTGTTTAAAACCTGGACACCCACACCTGTTTAACACCTGGACACCCACACCTGTTTTAACACCTGGACATCCACACCTGGACACCCACACCTATTTAACACCTGGACACCCACACCTATCTGACACCTGGACACCCAAACCTAGACACCCACACCTATCTGACACCTGGACACCCAAACCTAGACACCCACACCTATCTGACACCTGGACACCCACACCTATCTGACACCTGGACACCCAAACCTAGACACCCACACCTATCTGACACCTGGACACCCAAACCTAGACACTCACACCTATCTGACACCTGGACACCCACACCTATCTGACACCTGGACACCCAAACCTAGACACCCACACCTATCTGACACCTGGACATCCACACCTATCTGACACCTGGACACCCACACCTATCTGACACCTGGACACCCACACCTATCTGACACCTGGACACCCACACCTATCTGACACATGGACACCCACACCTATCTGACACCTGGACACCCACACCTATCTGACACCTGGACACCCACACCTATCTGACACCTGGACACTCACACCTATCTGACACCTGGACACCCACACCTATCTGACACATGGACACCCACACCTATCTGACACCTGGACACCCAAACCTGGACACCAAAACCTGGACACCCACACGTATCTGACACCTGGACACCCACACCTATTTGACTCTCACACCTGGACACCCCCACCTATCTGACACCTGGACACCCACACCTATTTGACTCTCACACCTGGACACCCACACCTATCTGACACCTGGACACCCACACCTATCTGACACCCGGACACCCACACCTATCTGACACCAGGACACCAACACCTATCTGACACCTGGACACCCACACCTATCTGACACCTGGACACCCACACGTATCTGACACCTGGACACCCACACCTATCTGACACCTGGACACCCACACCTATCTGACACCTGGACACTCACACCTATTTGACTCTCACACCTGGACATCCACACCTGGTCACTCACCCCTGGACACCCACACCTGGGCATCCACACCTGGTCACTCACCCCTGGACACCCACACCTGAACATCCACACCTGGTCACTCACCCCTATCAATCCTAAGTCCTCCCTTTCCTGCCCAGAATGTTCTTGGTATTAGAGGCCCGTAAGTCGTAGGTAGGTGTTCAACTAGAAGAAGAGAAGCTCTTAACTTCAAACCCCCTGCTGACTTACAGATAGACTGGTCACAGCCAAAGAGTCAGGGCGAGTTGACCTGTACATAATGACTTGCTGAAAGCGGATGTGCTGGACAGATGGTGCAGACAAACTGGCAGATGTGCCACTATGTATCTCTGGCATGAATTCAAACATCGACAAAACATGGGACAGACAAATTATAGCAGACCACACACACACACACACACCCACAGACCACACACAAACAGATCACACCCACACACACACAGATCACACCCACACACACACACAAAATGAGCAAACTACCTCACCAATAGCTGCACACCAGATCTGTACACACATCTCTCCACAACCTGCAACTATAAACATGAGGATCTTGTTGTACATCAGTTCTGTCACGTCAACACCAACAACAATCTCATGGCAGACCCTCATGGCTATAATACAATTGCTCCTCACCAGAGAAACTGATGAGGCACATGGACATTGATAAAAAATGGACAGAACAAAGGAAGCACAAAGTTGGGAGAGCAGAGAAACAAAGATTGACATCTGCGTTTTTTCTGACGGAACATTGAACAAGAGAATTGAGGGACTAGAGAGGTACATGTTGGGGCACCAGGGAAAATCAGATAAGGAGGGCCTGGAGCAGTTAGAGCTTTATAGAGAATGGAATCACATAAGGAGAGCCTGAAGGAGTTAGGGCTCTATAGAGAATGGAATCACATAAGGAGAGCCTGAAGGAGTTAGGGCTCTATAGAGAATGGAATCAGATAAGGAGGGCCTGAACGAGTTAGGGCTCTATAGAGAATGGAATCAGATAAGGAGGGCCTGGAAGAGTTAGGGCTCTATAGAGAATGGAATCAGATAAGGAAGGCCTGAAAGAGTTAGGGCTCTATAGAGAATGGAATCAGATAAGGAAGGCCTGAAGGAGTTAGGGCTCTATAGGGAATGGGATCAGATAAGGAAGGCCTGAACGAGTTAGGGCTCTATTGGGAATGGAATCAGATAAGGTAGGCCTGATGGAGTTACGGCTCTATAGAGTATGGAATCACATTCAAGACATTTTGGTCGTCACAGCAGAAGACTGAACATCTTCCTAGAAACTGTACCTCGAGGAAATATAGAGGGCAATCATAAGTGGATACCCGACCTGATGGATGGATACCCGACCAGATGGATGGATACCCGACCAGATGGATGGATACCTGACCTGATGGATGTATACCCAACCTGATGGATGGATACCTGACCTGATGGATGAATACCCAACCTGATGGATGTATACCTGACCTAATGGATGGATATCCGACCTGATGGATGGATACCTGACCTGAAGAATGGATACCTGACCTGAAGAATGGATACCTGACCTTATGGATGGATATCCGACCTGATGGATGGATACCTGACCTGAAGAATGGATACCTGACCTGAAGAATGGATACCTGACCTGATGGATGGATACCCGACCTGATGGATGGATACCCAACCTGATGGATGGATATCTGACCTGATAGATAGGCACCTGACCTGATGGATTGACACCTGGCCTGATAGATACCTGACCTGATGGATACATGACCTGCGTACATACTGGGAAACTAAGTGCAGAACCACTGAAACCTTCCAAGCATGTCGCATGGGAGACATGCAAGTTGTGCATGGCGCTAGCAATCTTGTGTAAAACAATCCACAAAGCTGTAAGGGGGAGGACACATCAAGAGATGGGAATATTGAACCATCCAAAGACGGAGAAGACGCTGAAATAACAAAGATATAGCTTGGCGCAAACAAATACAACACATGAATAATGATGGCAGGTCCAAGGACAAACTGGCAAGTTGGGCAAGCCAATGGTGGTCAAAGGGCAAACTGGCAAGTTGGGCAAGCCAATGGTGGTCAAAGGGCAAACTGGCAAGTTGGGCAAGCCAATGGTGGTCAAAGGGCAAACTGGCAATTTGGACAAGCCAATGGTGGTCAAAGGGCAAACTGGCAAGTTGGGCAAGCCAATGGTGGTCAAAGGGCAAACTGGCAAGTTGGACAAGCCAATGGTGGTCAAAGGGCAAACTGGCAAGTTGGACAAGCCAATGGTGGTCAAAGGGCAAACTGGCAAGTTGGACAAGCCAATGGTGGTCAAAGGGCAAACTGGCAAGTTGGATAAGCCAATGGTGGTCAAAGGGCAAACTGGCAAGTTGGACAAGCCAATGGTGGTCAAAGGGCAAACTGGCAATTTGGACAAGCCAATGGTGGTCAAAGGGCAAACTGGCAATTTGGACAAGCCAATGGTGGTCAAAGGGCAAACTGGCAATTTGGACAAGCCAATGGTGGTCAAAGGGCAAACTGGCAATTTGGACAAGCCAATGGTGGTCAAAGGGCAAACTGGCAATTTGGACAAGCCAATGGTGGTCGAAGGACAAACTGGCAAGTTAGAAGAGCTAATGAAGGGTCCGAGGACAAGCTGGCAAGTTGGACATCCACGGTCCAGCAAGTAATTTGGACAACCATGGGTCCAAGGACAGGTAAGTTGGACAATCACTAGTCCAAGGAAAGGTAAGTTGGACAATCACTAGTCCAAGGACAGGTAAGTTGGACAATCACTAGTCCAAGGACAGGTAAGTTGGACAATCACTAGTCCAAGGACAGGTAAGTTGGACAATCACTAGTCCAAGGACAGGTAAGTTGGACAATCACTAGTCCAAGGACAGGTAAGTTGGACAATCACTAGTCCAAGGACAGGTAAGTTGGACAATCACTAGTCCAAGGACATGTAAGTTGGACAATCACTAGAACAAGGACAGGTAAGTTGGACAATCACTAGTTCAAGGACAGGTAAGTTGGACAATCACTAGAACAAGGACAGGTAAGTTGGACAATCACTAGTCCAAGGACAGGTAAGTTGGACAATCACTAGTTCAAGGACAGGTAAGTTGGACAATCACTAGAACAAGGACAGGTAAGTTGGACAATCACTAGTCCAAGGACAGGTAAGTTGGACAATCACTAGTCCAAGGACAGGTAAGTTGGACAATCACTAGTCCAAGGACAGGTAAGTTGGACAACTATGGGTCCAAGGACAGGTAAGTTGGACAATCATGGGTCCAAAGTCCAGCAGGCATATCAGACACCAAACTAAGGCATGTCCAAGATCATACATGTTGGACACTAAGCTAAGGCAGGTCCAAGGTCCAGCAGACAAGTTGGACACCAAGCTAAGGCAGGTCCAAGGTCCAGCAGACAGGTTGGATACCAAGCTAAGGCAGGTCCAAGGTCCAGCAGACAGGTTTGACACTAAGCTAAGGCAGGTCCAAGGTCCAGCAGACAAGCTGGACACCAAGCTAAGGCAGGTCCAAGGTCCAGCAGACAGGTTGGACACAAAGCTAAGGCAGGTCCAAGGTCCAGCAGACAGGTTGGACACCAAGCTAAGGCAGGTCCAAGGTCCAGCAGACAGGTTGGACACCAAGCTAAGGCAGGTCCAAGGTCCAGCAGACAGGTTGGACACCAAGCTAAGGCAGGTCCAAGGTCCAGCAGACAGGTTGGACACTAAGCTAAGGCAGGTCCAAGGTCCAGCAGACAGGTTGGACACTAAGCTAAGTATGAAATAAACAAACTAATATCCACTGATTGGCATCATCAGTAGTTGGTGTACGGAGCGAAGATGACTGCCATGGGGGATCAAGTGTGTCAGAGTTGGTCTCACCTGTCTTTTAGTTGTGGTGATTCTTAATTACAAGTCATGTTTCCATTTACATTTGGGTTGACTGTGCAGCTAGTGAACCACAAACCCTGTCTCATTGTAATTAGAGGCAAACAGTCCAACAGCTCTGCCACTGGAATGCTAGAGTAAATATATGCAAATGATATTCTGAGAAACAAGGACATTGAGAAGATTGGACAGACCAAACAAACAGTTCGGAGAGCAGAGAAAACTAAGGATCACATCTGTGGCTCATTCCCCATTGGTTGGTCTCCAGTGCTCATTTCCCATTGGTTGGTCTCCAGTGCTCATTTCCCATTGGTTGGTCTCCAGTGCTCATTCCCCATTGGCTGGTCTCCAGTGCTCATTCCCTATTGGTCGGTCTCCAGACCTTCCCAATATGAATGTTCCTGCACATAATAAACGGCTGAGATCCGAGGAAACAACATGTCAGTCCACAGAGGAAACAAAATGTCAGTCCACAGAGGAAACAAAATGTCAGTCCACAGAGAAAACAAAATGTCAGTCCACAGAGGAACATCTCCAAATATCAAAGAATATAACAATACATAAATGATCTTTAACGTGAAATCTGGTCTAATATTTGTCGATTTTGTTCGAAGGTCACATGTGCAACCTGGCCTGAGTGTGAGTGATGTGTCGGTAGTATCTGGCTGTCACAGGATGGCTGCTAGTCAGGTCGGAATATTGGAACTCTGGGTATGAATTCTAAAACAAGAACCTGCAACGAGAGCACAATAAGGTTGTTAATGTAGCACTTTATATGTTTGTTATGACATACTGCTTAGTAGGGGTGTGCATGGCTGTCTCATGACACAAAATAGTCTCACTAGTTCTAAAGCTTATCCTTGGCTTAGCGCTCCATGTGGCTCTTGTGTGACCTCTGTCATTCTGCTCCTCTCATGGAGCCAGCAACCCTGAGAATATGTTATACTATCTCTCTGTTCTCCGCACATGGACGCACATCTGTGTGTCGGATTTGCAATTTGTTGGACATAAGATAATTCTATCTGTAGTGGTCTGTTCTCAGTCTGGTCTGTTCTCAGTCTGGTGTGGTATGTTCTCAGTCTGGTCTGTTCTCAGTCTGGTCAGTTCTCAGTCTGGTCTGTTCTCAGTCTGGTGTTGTCTGTTCTCAGTCTGGTCTGTTCTCAGTCTGGTCTGTTCTCAGTCTGGTGTGGTATGTTCTCAGTCTGGTCTGTTCTCAGTCTGGTGTGGTCTGTTCTCAGTCTGGTCTGTTCTCAGTCTGGTCTGTTCTCAGTCTGGTGTGGTATGTTCTCAGTCTGGTCTGTTCTCAGTCTGGTGTGGTCTGTTCTCAGTCTGGTCTGTTCTCAGTCTGGTCTGTTCTCAGTCTGGTGTGGTCTGTTCTCAGTCTGGTCTGTTCTCAGTCTGGTGTGGTATGTTCTCAGTCTGGTCTGTTCTCAGTCTGGTGTGGTCTGTTCTCAGTCTGGTCTGTTCTCAGTCTGGTCTGTTCTCAGTCTGGTGTGGTATGTTCTCAGTCTGGTCTGTTCTCAGTCTGGTTGTCTGTTCTCAGTCTGGTCTGTTCTCAGTCTGGTGTGGTATGTTCTCAGTCTGGTCTGTTCTCAGTCTGGTGTGGTCTGTTCTCAGTCTGGTCTGTTCTCAGTCTGGTTGTCTGTTCTCAGTCTGGTCTGTTCTCAGTCTGGTGTGGTATGTTCTCAGTCTGGTCTGTTCTCAGTCTGGTGTGGTCTGTTCTCAGTCTGGTATGTTCTCAGTCTGGTGTGGTCTGTTCTCAGTCTGGTCTGTTCTCAGTCTGGTGTGGTCTGTTCTCAGTCTGGTCTGTTCTCAGTCTGGTGGCCTGTTCTCAGTCTGGTCTGTTCTCAGTCTGGTCTGTTCTCAGTCTGGTGGTCTGTTCTCAGTCTGGTCTGTTCTCAGTCTGGTCTGTTCTCAGTCTGGTGTGGTCTGTTCTCAGTCTGGTCTGTTCTCAGTCTGGTGGTCTGTTCTCAGTCTGGTCTGTTCTCAGTCTGGTCTGTTCTCAGTCTGGTTGTCTGTTCTCAGTCTGGTCTGTTCTCAGTCTGGTGTGGTCTGTTCTCAGTCTGGTTCTGTTCTCAGTCTGGTGTGGTCTGTTCTCAGTCTGGTCTGTTCTCAGTCTGATGATCTGTTCTCAGTCTGGCCTGTTCTCAGTCTGGTTGTCTGTTCTCAGTCTGGTGGCCTGTTCTCAGTCTGGCCTGTTCTCAGTCTGGTCTGTTCTCAGTCTGGCCTGTTCTCAGTCTGGTCTGTTCTCAGTCTGGTGTGGTCTGTTCTCAGTCTGGTGGCCTGTTCTCAGTCTGGTTGTCTGTTCTCAGTCTGGTGGCCTGTTCTCAGTTTGGTGGCCTGTTCTCAGTCTGATGTGGTCTGTTCTCAGTCTGATGTGGTCTGTTCTCAGTCTGGTGGTCTGTTCTCAGTCTGGTGGTCTGTTCTCTGTCTGGTGGCCTGTTCTCAGTCTGGTGGTCTGTTCTCAGTCTGGTGGTCTGTTCTCAGTCTGATGTGGTCTGTTCTCAGTCTGATGTGGTCTGTTCTCAGTCTGATGTGGTCTGTTCTCAGTCTGGTGGTCTGTTCTCGATCTGGTCTGTTCTCAGTCTGGTGGACTGTTGTCAGTCTGGTGGTCTGTTCTCAGTCTGGCCTGTTCTCAGTCTGGTGGTCTGTTCTCAATCTGATGTGGTCTGTTCTCAATCTGGTGGTCTGTTCTCAATCTGGTTGTCTGTTCTCTGTCTGGTCTGTTTTCAGTCTGGTCTGTTCTCTGTCTGGTCTGTTCTCAGTCTGGTCTGTTCTCAGTCTGGTGTGGTCTGTTCTCAGTCTGGTCTGTTCTCAGTCTGGTCTGTTCTCAGTCTGGTGTGGTATGTTCTCAGTCTGGTCTGTTCTCAGTCTGGTTGTCTGTTCTCAGTCTGGTCTGTTCTCAGTCTGGTGTGGTATTTTCTCAGTCTGGTCTGTTCTCAGTCTGGTGTGGTCTGTTCTCAGTCTGGTATGTTCTCAGTCTGGTGTGGTCTGTTCTCAGTCTGGTCTGTTCTCAGTCTGGTGTGGTCTGTTCTCAGTCTGGTCTGTTCTCAGTCTGGTGGCCTGTTCTCAGTCTGGTCTGTTCTCAGTCTGGTCTGTTCTCAGTCTGGTGGTCTGTTCTCAATCTGGTCTGTTCTCAGTCTGGTCTGTTCTCAGTCTGGTGTGGTCTGTTCTCAGTCTGGTCTGTTCTCAGTCTGGTGGTCTGTTCTCAGTCTGGTCTGTTCTCAGTCTGGTTGTCTGTTCTCAGTCTGGTCTGTTCTCAGTCTGGTGTGGTCTGTTCTCAGTCTGGTCTGTTCTCAGTTTGGTGTGGTCTGTTCTCAGTCTGGTCTGTTCTCAGTCTGATGATCTGTTCTCAGTCTGGCCTGTTCTCAGTCTGGTTGTCTGTTCTCAGTCTGGTGGCCTGTTCTCAGTCTGGCCTGTTCTCAGTCTGGTCTGTTCTCAGTCTGGCCTGTTCTCAGTCTGGTCTGTTCTCAGTCTGGTGTGGTCTGTTCTCAGTCTGGTGGCCTGTTCTCAGTCTGGTTGTCTGTTCTCAGTCTGGTGGCCTGTTCTTAGTTTGGTGGTCTGTTCTCAGTCTGATGTGGTCTGTTCTCAGTCTGATGTGGTCTGTTCTCAGTTTGGTGGTCTGTTCTCAGTTTGGTGGTCTGTTCTCAGTCTGGTGGTCTGTTCTCGATCTGGTCTGTTCTCAGTCTGGTGGACTGTTGTCAGTCTGGTGGTCTGTTCTTAGTCTGGCCTGTTCTCAGTCTGGTGGTCTGTTCTCAATCTGATGTGGTCTGTTCTCTGTCTGGTCTGTTTTCAGTCTGGTCTGTTCTCTGTCTGGTCTGTTCTCAGTCTGGTCTGTTCTCAGTCTGGTGTTGTCTGTTCTTAGTCTGGTCTGTTCTCAGTCTGGTGGTCTGTTCTTAGTCTGGTCTGTTCTCAGTCTGGTGTTGTCTGTTCTCATTCTGGTCTGTTCTCAGTCTGGTGGTCTGTTCTCAGTCTGGTCTGTTCTCAGTCTGGTGTTGTCTGTTCTCAGTCTGGTCTGTTCTCAGTCTGGTGTTGTCTGTTCTCAGTCTGGTCTGTTCTCAGTCTGGTCTGTTCTCAGTCTGGTCTGTTCTCTGTCTGGTGTTGTCTGTTCTCAGTCTGGTGGTCTGTTCTCAGTCTGGTCTGTTCTCAGTCTGGTCTGTTCTCAGTCTGGTCTGTTCTCAGTCTGGTGGTCTGTTCTCAGTCTGGTGGTCTGTTCTCAGTCTGGTCTGTTCTCTGTCTGGTGTGGTCTGTTTTCAGTCTAGTTGTCTGTTCTCAGTCTGGTGGTCTGTTCTCAGTCTGGTGGTCTGTTCTCAGTCTGGTGGTCTGCTCTCAGTCTGGTGGTCTGTTCTCAATCTGATGTGGTCTGTTCTCAGTCTGGTGGTCTGTTCTCTGTCTGGTGGTCTGTTCTCTGTCTGGTGGTCTGTTCTCTGTCTGGTGGTCTGTTCTCAGGCTGGTGGTCTGTTCTCAGTCTGGTGGTCTGTTCTCTGTCTGGTGGTCTGTTCTCTGTCTGGTGGTCTGTTCTCAGTCTGGTGGTCTGTTCTCTGTCTGGTGGTCTGTTCTCAGTCTGGTGGCCTGTTCTCAGTCTGGTGGTCTGTTCTCAGTCTGGTTGCCTGTTCTCAGTCTGGTGGACTGTTCTCAGTCTGGCCTGTTCTCAGTCTGGTGGTCTGTTCTCAATCTGATGTGGTCTGTTCTCAGTCTGGTGGTCTGTTCTCAATCTGATGTGGTCTGTTCTCAGTCTAGTGGTATGTTCTCAATCTGGTGGTCTGTTCTCTGTCTGGTCTGTTCTCAGTCTGGTGGTCTGTTCTCAGTCTGGTCTGTTCTCAGTCTGGTGGTCTGTTCTCAGTCTGGTCTGTTCTCAGTCTGGTCTGTTCTCAGTCTGGTCTGAGTGTAGTGGTCTGTTCTCAGTCTGGTCTGTTCTTAGTCTGGTCTGTTCTCAGTCTGGTCTGTTCTCTGTCTGGTGTTGTCTGTTCTCAGTCTGGTGGTCTGTTCTCAGTCTGGTCTGTTCTCAGTCTGGTCTGTTCTCAGTCTGGTCTGTTCTCAGTCTGGTCTGTTCTCAGTCTGGTTTGTTCTCAGTCTGGTCTGTTCTCAGTCTGGTCTGTTCTCTGTCTGGTGTGGTCTGTTTTCAGTCTAGTGGTCTGTTCTCAGTCTGGTCTGTTTTCAGTCTAGTTGTCTGTTCTCAGTCTGGCCTTTTCTCAGTCTGGTGTAGTCTGTTCTCAGTCTGGCGTAGTCTGTTCTCAGTCTGGTGGTCTGTTCTCAGTCTGGTGTGTTCTCAGTCTGTAGTGTCTATTCTCAGTCTGAAGTGGTCTGTTCTCAGCCTGATGTGGTCCGTTCACAATCTGAACATTGCCCCTTAATCTGGTCTGGAAAAGTAGTAATCATTTCTGTGACATCAGATTCTAAAGTTGATTCTGTTGTCTTTCAAAGGTTTTCTAGGATTTCCTTTTTGAGTGGATGGATCCAATCTATTTTCTAGGACCTCCTGTCTGAAGTGGATGGATCCAATCTATTTTTTAAGACCTCTTTTCTGAAGTGGATGGATCCAATCTACTTTTTAAGACCTCTTTTCTGAAGTGGATGGATCCAATCTATTTTCTAGGACCTCCTGTCTGAAGCGGATGGATCCAATCTATTTTTTTTAAGACTTCTTTTCTGAAGTGGATGGATCCAATCTACTTTTTAAGACCTCTTTTCTGAAGCGGATGGATCCAATCTATTTTCTAGGACCTCCTTTCCAAGTAAATAGGTCCAATGTATTTTCCTTTCCTGCTTTCAATTAGTCAACAGAGACTGTACATATTGTTTTCTGTGGCTATATCCTCAACGGCCTCCGCAGCTATCCATGACATGTGTGACATCGTTTGTCTGAGGTCCCACATTTCTGTGTGTCCATGATTGTTAGTTGTTCAAGATTGATATTAACAATATGAATGGTACATAACACTGTGAGACTTCTTTCTCTTACAAACACACTTTCTCTCACATACACACTTTCTCTCACACACACACTTTCTCTCACATACCCACTTTTTCTCATATACACTTTCTCTCACATACACACTTTCTCTCACATACCCACTTTCTCTCATATACACTTTCTCTCACATACACACTTTCTCTCACATACCCACTTTCTCTCATATACACTTTCTCTCACATACACACTTTCTCTCACATACACACTTTCTCTCACATACACACTTTCTCTCACACACACACTTTCTCTCATACACACTTTCTCTCACACACACACTTTCTCTCACATACCCACTTTCTCTCATATACACTTTCTCTCACATACACACTTTCTCTCACATACCCACTTTCTCTCATATACACTTTCTCTCACATACACACTTTCTCTCACATACACACTTTCTCTCACATACCCACTTTCTCTCATATACACTTTCTCTCACATACACATCAATCTGATACAACTATGACATATAAGTACCCATATAACCACCTAAATGACCTACAACATGTATAGCCACACCTAAGACCTATAACCCCCTATATGACATATAACTATTCCTATGACCTATAACCACCACTATGACATATAACCACCACTATGACCTATAACCACCCATGTGACCTATAATCACCCATATAACCACGACTATGACCTATAACCACCCATATAACCACACCTATGACCTATAACCCCCCCCTGTATGACCTACAACCACCTGTACCCACATAAACGAATGAACTCACATGTTCCTTCATGCTGCTCGAGCCACACCGCTGCTTACGTATCCGCCAGCATAGACCAAGCTAGAGAAAAAACCAACAAGACAAAACATCAGATCTGGAGGCGGTTGGGGGACAACCAGAACATTTTAGTGGCCCATGTTTGACAACACATCCCCATATGGCAACTGTCCTGTCAACTATCCTGTCTTCAACTGTCTGTCCTGTCAACTGTCTGTTCTGTCAACTGTCTGTCCTGTCAACAACTGTCTGTCATGTCAACTGTTGTCTTGTTCATTGTCTGTCCTGTCAACTGTGCTGTCAAATGTTCTGTCAACTGTCATGTCAACATCCCATCAACTGTTGTCCTGTGAACTGTCTGTTCTGTCAGATGTCCAGTGAACTGTCTGTTCTGTCTGATGTCCCTGTCAACTGTCTGTCCTGTCAACTTTCCTGTCAACTGTCTGTCCTGTCAACTTTCCTGTCAACTATCTGGAATGGTTTGTATTCTGCTCTCAGCTTGCTGAACTAGTTATGTCAGACATCAGTCAACATACATTCACTGACAGATAGATAGGCCTCGAGTACTTGACTAGACTTGGCTTGACTAGATTAGGCTTGACTAGACTAGACTTGACTAGATGAGACGACTTGTCTAGACTAGACTTAACTAGACTTGACTTGACTTGACTAGATGAGACGATTTGTCTAGACTAGACTTAACTAGACTAGACTTTCAATGGACTTTTATAGTGACAAAATAAATGTGTCCAGAAGTTGCATAAATGGTGGAGTCTAATGAAATTTATTAGAGTGAGTTTTATGTTTCATTTATTACAATCAGTTTTATGTTAAATTTATTTAAGTGAGTCTTATGGAAAATTTATTACACTGGGTTTGATGTAAAATTTATTAGAGTGAGTTTTATGTGAAATTTATTAAAGTGAGTTTTATGTGCAGACTTACTTTCTGATATAAATGACTGTTTTCCCAGTCCAGAACTTTTTCTATAGAATGACGAGTCTGAAACATGGGAAGAGAGAAAGTTAACTGGGTAAGTTCAATTGATGGACGGAACAATGATGTCTCTAGTACCAGCTCTGTCATCTCTACCAACTCTCTCTTCTCTAGAACCAACTCTCTCCTCTCTAGTACCAGCTCTCTCATCTCTACCAACTCTCTCTTCTCTAGAACCAACTCTCTCCTCTCTAGTACCAACTCTCTCATCTCTAGTACCAACTCTCTCATCTCTAGAACTAACTCTCTCATCTCTAGTACCAACTCTCTCGTCTCTACCAACTCTCTCCTCTCTAGAACCAACTCTCTCATCTCTAGAACCAACTCTCTCATCTCTAGAACTAACTCTCTCATCTCTACCAACTCTCTCATCTCTAGAACCAACTCTCTCATCTCTAGAACCAACTCTCTCATCTCTAGAACTAACTCTCTCATCTCTACCAACTCTCTCATCTCTAGAACTAACTCTCTCATCTCTACCAACTCTCTCATCTCTAGTACCAACTCTCTCATCTCTAGTACCAACTCTCTCCTCTCTAGTACCAACTCTCTCATCTCTAGTACCAACTCTCTCCTCTCTAGAACCAACTCTCTCATCTCTAGAACCAACTCTCTCGTCTCTAGTACCAACTCTCTCATCTCTAGTACCAACTCTCTCATCTGTAGTACCAACTCTCTCCTCTAGTACCAACTCTCTCATCTCTAGTACCAACTCTCTCCTCTCTAGAACCAACTCTCTCATCTCTAGTACCAACTCTCTCCTCTCTAGTACCAACTCTCTCCTCTCTAGTACCAACTCTCTCATCTCTAGTACCAACTCTCTCGTCTCTAGTACCAACTCTCTCGTCTCTACCAACTCTCTCATCACTAGAACCAACTCTCTCATCTCTACCAACTCTCTCATCTCTAGAACCAACTCTCTCATCTCTAGAACTAACTCTCTCATCTCTACCAACTCTCTCATCTCTAGAACCAACTCTCTCATCTCTAGAACCAACTCTCTCATCTCTACCAACTCTCTCATCTCTAGTACCAACTCTCTCCTCTCTAGAACCAACTCTCTCATCTCTAGAACCAACTCTCTCGTCTCTAGTACCAACTCTCTCATCTCTAGAACCAACTCTCTCATCTCTAGAACCAACTCTCTCATCTCTAGAACTAACTCTCTCATCTCTACCAACTCTCTCATCTCTAGAACCAACTCTCTCCTCTCTAGAACCAACTCTCTCATCTCTACCAACTCTCTCATCTCTAGAACCAACTCTCTCATCTCTAGAACTAACTCTCTCATCTCTACCAACTCTCTCATCTCTAGAACCAACTCTCTCATCTCTACCAACTCTCTCATCTCTAGAACCAACTCTCTCATCTCTAGAACTAACTCTCTCATCTCTACCAACTCTCTCATCTCTAGAACCAACTCTCTCCTCTAGAACTAACTCTCTCATCTCTACCAACTCTCTCATCTCTAGAACCAACTCTCTCATCTCTACCAACTCTCTCATCTCTAGAACCAACTCTCTCATCTCTAGAACCAACTCTCTCGTCTCTAGTACCAACTCTCTCATCTCTAGAACCAACTCTCTCATCTCTAGAACCAACTCTCTCCTCTCTAGTACCAACTCTCTCATCTCTAACAACTCTCTCGCAGAAAATGACCATCATTGGTATTCACTACCATTCACTGAAAGTGGTACCTACCCGTTTACTGAGACAAACCACCGGCCACAAGGAACAACCTAGAGTGCAGCAACAACAAACGCAGCCACACAACAGCCACTTGACGTTGACAGGCAAGGACTTGCGCAGCACATTATTTATCCTGGCCATTGTTGCCCTGAACTCTTCTGGTGCCACCTGGCAAACAAAGAAAAACCAGATAGTGCGGTCCTGCCATAGTTAACATCTCGGTAAGTCTGGGGTTACTACTACTACTAGCACTACAACTGGTTCTATTACTGCTACTACTACTACTGCTACCACTACTGCTACTACTACTGGTCCTACTACTACTACTGCTGCTACTATTGCTGCTGTTACTACTACTACTACTACTACCCCTACTGCTGCTACTACTACTACTACTACTACTACTACCACTACTGCTACTACTACTGCTACCACTACTGCTACTACTACTACTGCTACTACTGCTACTACTGCTACCACTACTGCTACTACTACTACTGCTACCACTACTGCTACTACTACTACTGGTACTACTGCTGCTACTACTGGTCCTACTACTACTACTACTGCTGCTACTACCGCTGCTACTACTACTGCTACTACTGGTCCTACTACTACTACTACTGGTACTTCTGCTGCTACTACTACTACTAATACTACTACTGCTGCTACTATTACTGCTGTTACTACTACTACTACTACTAGCACTACTACTACTAGTACTACCCCTACTGCTGCTACTACTACTACTGCTACAACTACTGCTGCTGCTGCTACTAAACTAACGTGAGGTTACAAGTATATACAACTATGACTCAGTTACTGCTAGGAAACAAAACAGAACTGATGTTACGGTCACATAACCTTCATCAGAGACAAGCAACAAGACAGATTGAAACATGTAATCAATTGCAACAACACAACATAGACTTGACACCAGAACAACAAAACAAACTGATCTGTGGCAGCCATTTGCTAGCAACCAGGCAAAACTGAAACATGCCAGGTATTTTCACAATATGCAGGCCACATTCGTGTTTATAGATTCTCAACAATGACGGCAGAATATCATCACAATATATCACATCTTTGAAGTGATATGCCCTTGCAAAGGCTGCCATGGACAAATTTGCTCCCAGGGCTTTCTCCCGTTTCGGATCAAACCCAACATTTTGTGGTGTAGTAAAGAACATGGCAGCGGACACAGTATGTATTTATCTTCTTGCAAGTGCACCAGTTAGTTAGGAATAGATGATTTATATATTTTTCTTTCCGTGATAAATCTGACTAGAAATACACAGATGGTCACATGAAGTGACCTTGACACTACATTTACTGGCCCCACTGCTTTGTGGGATACCTGTTCATAGGAAAGGCTTAGGGAGTAAACCCTGAGGAGAACGTCGATGCTGGTGTTCCTAAGGATGTCTAGCGGTGCATTCATGGCTATTCTGGTAATTACTGTGCCGTCGATGGTCCGAGCTGTTTTGACTGATGTCGTTCCCCTGGATTAATAAGCTACGTGGAGAAGTTGAACCTGCTACGTGCACAACATCTTATTCTTCATAGAAAGATGTTCAAGCTGGCAACCTGGAGAGGCCTGGTGTCAACAGCCTCTGGACATGGGTCTGACATCATGGGAAGACAAAGTTGCAGACCGTTCCAAGTGGAGATGTACCCTGAAGAGCCACTACACGCTGGGTGAAAAGAAGCTCTTGCAACGCAGAGATGTGAAACAACAAGGCCGCAAGCATAAGGAAAACCAAAAAGTCAGTATAGAGTTACCACCCTGAGGTCATATCATCCTACAGTCAGTCACGACTGAAAGGAGTTACTATAGCCAGTCATGACTGAAGAGGGCTACTATAGTCAGTCATGACTGAAAGGGGTTACCATAGTCAGACAGACTGAAAGGGGTTACCATAGTCAAACATGACTGAAAGGGATTACTATAGCAAGACATGACTGAAAGGGGCTACTATAGTCAGTCATGACTGAAAGAGGTTACTATAGCCAGACTTGACTGAAAGGGGCTACTATACTTTACGGTAACATCCTGAGTTATGTAACCTGTGACTTACGTACATTCGCAGTTACGTAAATTAAATAATTGAATGGATGACATGGAGCGTAAGACAGGATGAAATGAATAAAACAGATACCCGCAGTTTATTGAATGTAATGGTGGATTCCGATGCACAAATACATTTCCAAAATTATCATTTATTCATGTTATGACACAAAAATACCTTGTGAATTAGTCTAGCACCTTACCAACCACTTCACCCAGCACCTTACCAACCACTTCACCCATTCTGGTTGTTCATGTTACTTCTGGTCTAGCACCTTACCAACCACTTCACCCAGCACCTTACCAACCACTTCACCCATTCTGGTTGTTCGTGTTATTTCTGGTCTAGCACCTTACCAACCACTTCACCCAGCACCTTACCAACCACTTCACCCAGCACCTTACCAACCACTTCACCCAGCACCTTACCAACCACTTCACCCAGCACCTTACCAACCACTTCACCCATTCTGGTTGTTCGTGTTATTTCTGGTCTAGCACCTTACCAACCACTTCACCCAGCACCTTACCAACCACTTCACCCAGCACCTTACCAACCACTTCACCCAGCACCTTACCAACCACTTCACCCAGCACCTTACCAACCACTTCGCCCAGCACCTTACCAAACACTTCATCCATTCTGGTTGTTCGTGTTATTTCTGGTCTAGCACCTTACCAACCACTTCACCCATTTTGGTTGTTCGTGTTATTCTATCTGCTTCCATGTCCTGATGCGGATAACTATTAATATATCTTATGAAGTTACACTCAAGTAATCTACAGATTTAACTTATGCAAAGTACGAGGTAGGCAACGGACTCAAAAAACATAATCCTTACGTCAGTCGGGCTGTTAGTGTTCTACAACATAATCAGGTATGACAGACAGTGTAAGCCGACAAACCTTTCCTGAAAGACCTTGAGGAAACTCTGTTTGAAATTTGTTACTCAAGCCAAATCTGTTAAAATGAAGAAAAACAATGAGACAATACAAATATCTGGGGGAGATAATACATATATTTGGGAGAGATAATACAAATATCTGGGAGAGATGATACAATATCCGAGTGAGAAAGATATCCTTCGAGACAGTTCATAATTAACTTACCCATCAAATATTACAATACTGTTCATGTAAATATTGTTTTATATATTTAGTAATCATCATTTCTTCTTCAGCATTTGTCATGAAAAGGAGGTGTGTGTCGTAGTTTACAGCGAGGCTGCAATATCTGTGCATTGAGTCAAACAAATCTAACTTTTTTGTGTATCAGGTTTGCTTTCCCACTGTGATCCCGATTGTTGTAGCCAGACTAAATGACTGCTGTCTGTTTCCAAAGGTCATCGATTAGGGCTGCACAACGGTCTTGGTTCACTGGCCCTGATGCAAGCAGCCAGCTATGAATTGTTTGCTGCTGTCAACTCATTCACTGTTTTGCAACTCTTCCTCTGTAATCATCATCTAATACCAAACAACAGTGGATTGAGAGATGAGATAATTGAAGATGCATGGTTGGCTAGGAAGGAAACTAATGAAAACAAGACAGTCTCTGCTCTGGAAACCCCGGGGTTAGGAAAGATGAAAACACACATGGAGAACAGAGTTCAAGATAGACAGTAAAGAGATAAGGGCGACGTGGAGAGAGCTGGAATGAGTGGTAGAGAACAGAATCAGAGAATGAATTGACATTGATTTACTGATTTAGTTGGAGGCCTGAGTCAGTGAGTGTGTTCCGTGGGGAACTATGCGGACTTTGACACCGATGAATCGTATTAAGTCCAGATCAAGTATACCTGCCATCCGTTTATACATTTATTACCAAAAGAATGAAAGCCTGAACCAGAAAGCATGTTGAGGCCACAGTACGGCGCTGACGGACCGGTCTCAGTTGTGGACTGTGAATGTAATTTGTAAACAAACAACCAGGCTTGACGACGAGCAAGGATCACCAATCACGTTTTACAAATACAAAAGATATTATTAGCCAACCATTTATTGTTCGGACATACATGGTGACATTTCCAGTGCCCCGTATAATAATTGGGTCTGGAACATTATACGTGGGACTTTCAAAATGATTGACGTCCACTTCTTGTTCTTCATAGATCGTGTCGAAGTCGGCCATTGTGTTTACCATTTGGTTCATGTGTTGCCAGGATGCAACGTGTTAGCTTTACTCGGAACACAATTATGAATAATAATGACGTAATGTACAAGAGCACCCGTTTAAGTATTTTAAATTATTAATACAAAAATAAATGCATATTTTACTCCAGATATAACAGCGCAGGACAGTATCATTAAAATACGGAAAAACTATTTTTATTTTCAGGTGGGCATCTCAATTGTAAAGTGCTCTGGTCATAAAGGTAGGAACTGTTTTAAAACTTAAGCTCAAGAAGAGCTCAAAGACAGAAATCAATTCTGGTCAGGTGCTATTTCAACATTGAAGGTCGCCTGTGATGGATCTCCAACGTCCTCTGTTACTTGTGTGGATGGCACTCTCCGGCAGTCTTTTCCGTGTCCATTTTGTTAATATTATCCTCCTACTTATAGCATTGTTTACCTCTGGTCGTCTGCTCTCCACCATTCAATTCAACAGCACAGTTTTTAACAAGACAAAATGACTTGTGATAAGACCCAAATATCTCAGCTGCCTTGACTGATTTCGTAAATCAATTCTCTTTCTACTCCTAATTTCTCCAAGACTTCCATAATTTCCATTTTTTTACGTCCAGGAAATCCACGCCTTTCGTCTATATATCTACATTTCAAAAACATCAATTCTCTTTTTCAATCGTTTGTTCGTCTGATTGTCCACGTTACTCCGCCATACAATGCAGAAGAGTATACATAACACGTGATCATCCGCATATACAATTTATGATTGACTTGTTTGGGTGACAATACATGACGTCATGTTGTTGAACACAGGTTCGACTATCAATATTCTCGTATCTCCATTTCGCACCTCTCACTTCCCGTTTCAATATTTACAAGATACAAGAATCCCTGAACACGTTCCTACGTTTGTGCCTCTTGATACATTCCGAGGATACTTTTGGCAAATATCAACGTCTGCGTGTTCTCAGATTGAATGTCCAATCCATAATCTTGAAGTTCCTTCTTGAATTGAATCCCCAACTGCAGTAGTTCTTGATGGCATTCAGCCAGCAGAACTGTTTCATCGACACATCTGGGATGTTGTCCCGATGCTCCACGGGTAATGAGTCCTGGCACTCGGTATCTCTGTTCAAAAATGATGCTTACTACTAGTTGAACAGAAGAGAGCAGGTCGTGGTCTTCAGACTCCGCACAGGCCACAATAGACTGAGGTACCATCTATTCAATAAATTGAAGATAGGTGGCACTGACGAATGAACCTGTGGTACCGGGAAAATGACCGCTGAACATCTGCTGCAAAATTGCCCGACATACGAGGACCAGAGAAAGCACATGTGGCCATCACCAGTGGCAACACTAGACAAGCTCTATGGCAGTGTCGACAGCCTCATGACGACAGCTGCTTTCTTCGAACAAATTCAAGTTGACGTCTGACAGCGCACGAAGAAGAAGAAGAAGGTCTCTCTGTCACATGCTCTACGGGTAGTGAGTCCTGGCATTCAGTCTGTCTGTCGATAAATGTGTTCTGTATAAAATGTTAGACAAGCAAGAGGCCAGGACATGTCTGTGTCGCGTGTCTCTTTCTACATATGTACATAGGGATTAGAGTCTGCCAGATCTTACAGGCTGGTGTGGTAGAGCGGGTGTGACTGGCTGATGTGACAGAACAGGTGTGACAGAACGGGTGTGACGGGGTGATGTGGTAGAACGGGTGTAACGAGTGGCCACAGGTTGTGTTGTAGGACTACCACCTGTATGTTTTGTTAGTCCTATAACAGATGTGCCGGTGCCCGCACTGGCCTGTTCAGTGGCACGCGAGCACACATCAGGATACGCTGTGAAAGGTAGGCTGTCGGCCGGCATCATCCATAACGATGGATAACTATTACTATTAGTAGTAAGTAGCATGCTCGACTTACCTACCTGGCTGTTATCAGTTTCGTGGCAAGTGTGAAGTACGGTAGGTAGGCATTACTTTCTGTACGTGAAGGAGCCAAACAAACATCATGTCTGCCAGATTGGACTGGGGCGTGATTCGGGATTGTGAAATGGACGCTTGACCCCTAAGCCACGTAGCTTCATATTTTAATATTAGACATAATATATATATCACTGCACTAGGCTGGCCCATAGGTGCTCAAACTTTCCGATTAAACGGCCAATATTACTAACTTATCTCACTTGAAGCCCACTTGTGTCGTTATGCGGCGTGGGGAGAGTCGATTTAATTTACTGGTGTGTTGCTTTGGTTTTGGCAAGCAGACGTTGTTGTATGGTTTCATTTATGCCATCTATACATCTGTCACGTCTTCATCCACGTATCCAGATCTTCTTGCGTTGTAGGCATGCAGTGGTTGCTGGGATGACGTAAAGATCTTATATTTAGCTACTGGATGGACTCCAGGGGGAAGGCAAAAAGAAGGCCGACAGGGGCGGGGGGGGGGGGGGGAGGCCGACAGGGGGGGAAGGCCGAGGGGGGGGGGAAGGCCGACGGGGTGGGAGAAAGCGAAAGGAAGGCCGGGGGGGGGGGGAAAGAAAGGCGAAAGGAAGGCCGGGGGCGGGGAGGAAGGCTGACGGGGTGGGAAAGCGAAAGGAAGGCCGGGGGGGGGAGGCGAAAGGAAGGCCGGGGGTGGGGGGGGGGGGAAGGAAGGCCGACGGTGGGAGAAGGCGAAAGGAAGGCCGGGGGGGGGGAGGCGAAAGGAAGGCCGACGTAAGGAAGGTGAAAGGAAGGCCGACGGGAGGGGGGGGGGGAGGCGAAAGGAAGGCCGGGAGGGGGGAGGCAAAAGGAAGGCCGGAGGGAAGGCGAAAAGAAGGTCGGGTGGGGGAAGGCGAAAGGAAGGCCGACGGATGGTGGGGAAGGCGAAAGGAAGGCCAGGGGGGGGGGAGGCGAAAGGAAGGCTGACGGGGGGAGGAAGGCGAAAGGAAGGCCGGGGGGGGGGAGGCGAAAGGAAGGCCCACAGGCGGGGGGGGGGGGAAGGCGAAAGGAAGGCCGAACTAAGATAACTTGGTAAAGAAGAGACACAATGGGGAAATCATGAATGAGAGATGGGGCACAGTAAGAAGGACGGCTGTAAACTGGTTGAGGGAGTTTGTAGCTTCTTATAAAGACGTCAGACACTGACCAAGGATTTCAGAATGGTTGCAGCACGAGGAAAACAGCTTATTTATAATCAGTTGAGAGACACTTCACTTAACATGTTATAATTGTCCAGTCCTGTGCCATCAGTTATTCTCTGTGAACGTTAACCATATATTTGGGAGACACTTCACTTCACTCGTTGACAAGTTACCGCGGAGACTTGATGCCATCTGCTGTCAATGTATATGTCGATGTGCCGCAGATGTGCTAATCCTTATATTATTTTTTCCCTGACTGTGCCAAGTTTTTTCAAGTGGTTGTCCATGTTATCTGCATCCTCGTCCATCAGGTTTTGGTCGTCTTCAAATAGGAGTTGAGGAGGTGTGTTAGATGATCAATGCGATGTAACCGTTTGACTTCTGTGTTTATTTTGCCCATGAAATGTTGAACAGAAATAGCGTTAGCCGACATCCGTGTCGTACCACTGGCATGTGAGTCCATCAGCTTTTCTTATCTAATCTTCTTTTGTATGGTACATGGACTTGTTCTTATCTAATCTTCTTTCTTCTTCTTCTTCTTCTTCTTCTTCTTCTTCTTCTTCTTCTTCTTCGTGCGTTCTCAATCTCCCACTACCAAACTCTGAAAGGGCTTAAGTAGCAGAATGTAGTCCAGAGAACGAAATGCGTTGTATCATAGTTTACAGCTTGGCTGCGATATTTGCACCTTTCGGTCCAACACATCCGACTTCAGCAAGCATTATTTGAGTACCGGGTTAGCATTCCCTCTTCGATCCCTTTTCCTTAGCCAGTCTGCCCTGCTGCAGCCTGTTATCCAGGATCACTGCGTGGAGGTGTAGAAGTGCAGCTCCGATTCGCTGGCCCTGACGATAGCAGTCAGCTATGGGTCGCTGACCACTGCAGCTCATGCGTTGCTCAGCATCTTGATCCCTTATCTAATCTGATATCGTATGGAACATGGGACCTCTCATATGATCTAGTAGTTGTTCTTGTATTCCACAGTCTGTGACACTGCTCAGAAGTAATTCCAACCCATTCTATCAAGGTCTTTCTACTGATCAATAAATGTTATGTTTAAATGTTTTAAAAATAGAAAATAGCTTGTAGCGGATTTGGAACCTGGGCGCCCCATGTGGAACCAGTCCCTTCCATTACTGAAAGTGGCGACGACAATGCTTATGCTTCCAATTTTATCCTGAATGTATCAGGTGCAATACTACAGCTGGGTTGACTGGGAGACATAGTCAAATTGTTTACCGTATTTCATTGTTCGTTCGCTTAATTGCTTTAAAGTAAAAATGGAATCAATCCATCTCATTCACTTACATAATCCACACTGAGAGAGATCAGACCAGAGACATTCACTTGCCCGTGTGCACTTACAAGCTACCACAAGACTCACTCAGACCCGAGACATTCACTTGCCCGTGTGCACTTACAAGCTACCACAAGACTCACTCAGACCCGAGACATTCACTTGCCCGTGTGCACTTACAAGCTACCACAAGACTCAGACCCGAGAGATTCACTTGCCCGTGTGCACTTACAAGCTACCACAAGACTCACTCAGACCCGAGACATTCACTTGCCCGTGTGCACTTACAAGCTACCACAAGACTCAGACCCGAGAGATTCACTTGCCCGTGTGCACTTACAAGCCACCACAAGACTCAGACCCGAGACATTCACTTGCCTGTGTGCACTTGCAGCTGCCCCTCATGCGCTTCGCTCCACAACTGAGCCACAGTATTGACGACAGTAGCAGAATAAACTTTGGCTTCTGTCGAAATGCATCGGGAGATCTCACGATGAACAGCGTTTGGTTCACCTTCAGCTGTACCAGGCCAGGACTTCACTAGATGAAGGCTAGCCAAGCGAGAGCTCACACCTTCAAGAGCATAGCCGCTCCAGCCATGGTGTATGGCTGTGAAGTGTAGAACTCACAGAACATCATGGCTGTGATGTGTAGAACTCACAGAACATCATGGCTGTGATGTGTAGAACTCACAGAACATATTATGGCTGTGATGTGTTGAACGCACAGAACATCATGGCTGTGATGTGTAGAACTCACAGAACATGTACATAACGAGGCTGCGAGCTACCCAACGTAAGATGGAGCGCATACTATTGGTATTCTCACCCTAGGGACCACTTCCACAACATCCGCCATCACGAGTCAAACTTGCTTGAATGGCGTCGGAGAAATGGCGTTGATAAGGAAGTAGAGGTGGACCAGTCACCTGGTTGGCTTGTCTGCCAATTGTTGGGCCCGTCAAATAACGCCACCTTCAATCCTTGACCCGGACATCCACCAATGAGATAGAGAGCTAGCCTGGGACAATACCTTTGTTCCCAATGGTAGTCCAAGATGAAGGACAGAGATGCGTCTAGATGTCTTTTGGCCATTTGGGGTAGGGCACAGCTGTCCCTAAATGAACATCAGAATCGCAGTATTACAGTACTATATTTATACATTTACATTCAACACACACAATTGTAAACCAACCACCCCCTCCCCTACCAGCCTCCCCTCCCAAAACACATGTGTTTAGGCCTCTAGGTATTGTCAGACCCTAATCTGCAGCTTGGTATACCTAAATCCAGGACATTGTCTAAGCTTATGGTAGGCCATATTATTCAAGGACTTGATTTGCTGGTTGGGCTGACAAAAAAAGTATGCTCTTCAAATTTACAATGTCCCTGCCCCAGACGTGCAGGACCTGTGCATATTTGGCACACGATCAGGTAAGAAATAGGTTGGATAGGTACATTCGGGCATTTCCCAGAGATGTTTATATTTATCATCATCAAGTGTCCTGCCGGCTGTCGATAATGGGTCTCCATTTTTTCCTGTCGCGTGTGTACGTTATGAGGCCAGGCGTTGATCGTCTCCATGCCATGGCATCAAAGTGCATTTTTATTATTATATGTTCTCCGTTTGCCTCCATCTGTTCCTCTAGTCATCGATTCTACCCGTTGTAACCGTGTGTTCCAATCAGCCTCTTCTCCTGACGTGCCCGAAAAGGCTGACTGTCTCTGTGTCTGTCTCTGTGTCTGTCTCTGTATCTGTGTCTATCTCTGTGTGTGCCTGTCTCTGTGTGTGTCTGTCTCTGTCCCTGTGTCTGATCTCTGTGTCTGGTCTCTGTGTCTGTCTATGTATTTGTCTCTGTCTCTGTGTCTGTCTTTGTGTCTGTCTCTATGTCTGTCTCTGTCTCTGTGTCTGTCTCTGTGTTTGTCTCTGTGTGTGTCTATCTATGTGTCTGTCTCTGTCTCTGTGTCTGGTCTCTGTGTCTGGTCTCTGTGTCTGTGTTTGTCTCTGCGTGTGTCTGTCTCTGTATCTGGTCTCTGTGTCTGTCTCTGTGTCTGTCTCTGTGTCTGTCTCTGGTCTCTGGGTCTGTCTCTGTGTCTGTCTCTGTGTCTGGTCTCTGTGTCTGTCTCTGTGTCTGTCTTTGTGCCTGTCTCTGTGTGTGTCTGTCTCTGTGTCTATCTCTGTGTCTGTCCCTGTGTCTGGTCTCAGTCTCTGTCTCTGTGTCTGTCTCTGTGTCTGTCTCTATGTCTGTCTCTGTCTCTGTGTTTGTCTCTGTGTCTGTCTCTGTCTCTGTATCTGTCTCTGTGTGTCTCTGTGTCTATCAATGTGTCTGTCTCTGTGTTTGTCTCTGCGTGTGTCTGTCTCTGTGTTTGTCTCTGCATGTGTCTGTCTCTGTGTCTGTCTCTGTGTCTGTCTCTGTGTCTGTCTCTGTGTCTGTCTCTCTATCCCTGTCTCTCTCTTTCTCTCTAGGCCAGAGCGTCCTATAGAACCCAGTTATTAGCTTTCTTTCCAATCCATGGAATTCTCAACATTCTTCTGTAAAACCACATTTTCGTTGCCTCCAATGATCCATACAATTGCATGCTGATTGTCCACGACTCGCTGCCGTATGTCAGTATTGGTTCCATGGAATTAAAATAAGGCGAGGGTGCAGCGGCACTGTGGATACATCATGTTGGGCTGATGTAGTCGCTGGTACAGCCACACGTGTCCATAACTCGAGGCTGATGTGGTCGCTGGTACAGCCACACGTGTCCATAACTCGAGGCTGATGTAGTCGCTGGAACAGCCACACGTGTCCCTAACTCGAGGCTGATGTGGTCGCTGGTACAGCCACACGTGTCCATAACTCGAGGCTGATGTGGTCGCTGGTACAGCCACACGTGTCCATAACTCGAGGCTGATGTGAAGTTAGTCACGCCACGTGCACGCCATTGTCTCGTACGCTTACCTGTACGTAAGCAGGCACCCACGTACACACGTATTGTTTTACACAGAACTGACATGCACTGCCTACCCATAGGTGCGTCTACACAAAGGGGCGTCTACACAATGGGGCGTCTATACAGTGAGTCATATCTCTTATAGCTGTAAATACTAACATGTCTAGGACAGTAGAGCCACCTACGACACTGAATGCTGAAGCTATCCACCCATGTCGTGGCCATCCAGCTGACTTTGTCTGCCCCGTGGAATGAATTCAGAAACGTCCACGTAACAACATAAGTTTACCAGTTGGTACGCCTTGCTTGCTGTCCACCAATCAGTGACAGATCAGTTGGTACGCCATGCTTGCTGTCCGCCAATCAGTGACAGATCAGTTGGTGCGCATTGCTTGCTGTCCACCAATCAGTGACAGATTAGTTGGGCGCCAAGGAGACCGGTTCTGATATCGTTATCGAGACGCTACAGTAGACCTAGCTGTTAATGAACACATGGCTGACTATTAAGGACGGAATGGTAGCTATGAGGAGTCACTACAGCTGAGAGGTCAGGCCTATCAAGAAACCAATGACCGGAAGGGCGAGGCTGCAAAGGGAGGTGTGCCAGCTCTTCGTGCTGTTGGAGATGGATGATAGAGCTCGGAGATCTTGCGCACACGCTCTGTGTGTACAATGGCCCATGGCAGCTGAAGGAGTAAGCTGTCAGCCACTGTTCGGTTAGTCACTATTGGGTTAGCCACTGTTCGATTAGCCACTGTTCGGTTAACCACTGTTCGGTTAGCCGTTGTTCGGTTAGCCACAGTTCGATAAGCCACTATTACGTCAGCCACAGTTCGATTAGCCACTGTTGGGTCAAAGGTATGAAGAGTCATGAAACGCCTACCCAATACTCAACCCACCTACCCCTAGGCCGTGTAGGGTTCAAGAATTAACGATTTCAAAAAACAAAAAAAACTTTAAGCGGGGGCTCGACTTCATTGTCTCAGATTTTTTCCCCATTTTAGCTCGGTCTCTCTCGACAGATGGGTACCCCACCTGTCTGGGTACCCCACCTGTCTGGGTACCCCATCTGTCTGGGTACCCCACCTGTCGAGAGCATCGCATAAAGCAGGAAACCCGTAGCTCCAAACCCAGGGACCTCCTGAAAAAAATTGACATCATGGACCTACCGCCGCAGCTGGAAATCAAACCCCAACCGTCTGAACACGAGGCAAACGGCTTGACTACTTCGCCACAGAGACACCCCCCCCCTCCCCAACCCCTGCAAACCATTTCAAACCAGTTGATATTACAGAAAGCCTTCGGCTACCTGGCACAAGCACACATCTGCCCCTTACAATATCAGGATTCTACGTTTTCCAATTGCAATTCACGGGCACATTGATGATGGATGGAAGTGACATTTTGAAATCAGTCCACGAACGCCTGCTGGATGAGAACACCGCAATCGATGAAGCACCAATCCACAGACTGCAAAGATTCGACATTAAACGAGGTTCGAGCGGAGTGGGGCGCATGAGAGGGCGGTGCATGAGAGGGCGGCGCAGGAGAGTGTACAACCAGCGAACTACAGGAGCCATCAGCATTCATACCGTACGCCATTTGATGATAGAGACTTATCACCTATGGGTATGCCCGGAGTGCAGTGGTGTCGATTCTAAGAAACAGAAACAGAAAGAGAAACAATTCAAAGATAAGAAGGAAGAAAATTGGCCACCCGACCTCAAAAACTACAGAATCCTAGTACAGTCAAGTATCTACCACTTCATCTCCGACTGCAGTATCGACTATATGACTACCTTGACCTTTGTCCCCATCGTTCAAGCCTGAAATAGGATGTTCTCTTCCAACAGACGAAGAGCTAACCACCTCTGTCGTGACTCAGAACGAACCTCAATCCTGGATATAAAGGGCGCGAGAGAGCAGACGCGATTGTCTACAGTAACATGCACACACGAAGTTCGTGCCTTATTACTGGGACTGCCTTGGGTATCCTGGTCGGGCCATATCACAGAGGATTTCAACGATCAAAGTTCACGGCTTGTTTCTCATTCGATTACAGGATCTAGTAATCAGACGTGGATCTAGACGGATCTCCAGTTTGATAGAACGGAGGAGTTTGTGTACACAGCGAGCTACAAGAACTACTATTATCGACGTCATTGACCTCCAGAAGTGAGAATAACGTGTATGTGGTTATATTTAAGGCCGATTTGTTTACGTGTGTTTAAGACAAGGGTTTTTGGTCAGAAACGTTTGTTTTGAACCGCATAAGTTGGTCAGGTCTGTCTGTTTTGGAGGCTAGTCTCTGGGCATATCTCCCACGAGTGTTGAATCTGGGACCTCTTATCTGGGCTTATCTGCCACGAAGGCCGACTCCGGGGCCTCTTATCTGGGCTTATCTCCCACGAGGGCCGACTCTAGGGCCTCTTATCTGGGCTTATCTGCCATGAGGGCCGACTCTGGGGCCTCTTATCTGGGCTTATCTCCCACGAGGGCCGACTCTAGGGCCTCTTATCTGGGCTTATCTCCCACGAGGGCCGACTCTAGGACCTCTTATCTGGGTTTATCTGCCACGAAGGCCGACTCCGGGGCCTCTTATCTGGGCTTATCTCCCATGAGGGCCGACTCTGGGGCCTTTTATCTGGGCTTATCCCCGTTGAGGGTTGACTCTGCTAAATGACATTGTCTCTGGGCCTGGTTTGGTCGACGTCTGGTGCCCATTGACCTTGAGGGGATGCTGAAGGTGGACGGTAGGTAGCAGGAATATGGCGTTGTGGTAGTGTTGAGACGGACTGATTGTTGTGGTAGTGTTGAGACGGACTGGTTGTTGTGGTAGTGTTGAGACGGACTGGCTGTTGTGGTAATGTTGAGACGGACTGGTTGTTGTGGTAGTGTTGAGACGGACTGGTTGTTGTGGTAGTGTTGAGACTGACTGGTTGTTGTGGTAATGTTGAGACGGACTGGTTGTTGTGATAATGTTGAGACGGACTGGTTGTTGTGGTAGTGTTGAGACTGACTGGTTGTTGTGGTAATGTTGAGACGGACTGGTTGTTGTGGTAATGTTGAGACGGACTGGTTGTTGTGGTAATGTTGAGACGGGCTAGTTGTGGTAATGTTGAGACAGTCACCATTACACTGGGCAGGGAAAGTCGTGCAAGGTCTGGGGAAGCACTGGAGATTAGCCAGCTGATAACATGCTGATAGTGACTCCATCATATGTACCGACAGACTGACAGATAGACCGACCGATAGACTGACAGATAGACTGACGGACAGACTTGCTACACTGTCGAGCGAACACAGAAATCGGTAGATATACTCTTGTCATGTCAGAATCCTCACAAAAGCCAGGCTAATCTGTTGGACACGCCCACTCTATTGAGTGTCCCTGACCTTGTGGCCCTTATCACCACCCCTGCTTCCCACAACCCAGAGCCACATACCTGTCCTGGTGGCAGCTGTAGCTGTGTGTCTACGTATATATGTGTGTGTGTATGTGTGTGCATATGAGTGTGTATGTGGTTGTGTATGTGTGTGTGTGTATATGTGTGTGTGTTGTCATTTTGTGTCAAGTGCCGTGAAAGATCTAATAACAAGTGATGTTATTCCAAGCAAAGAGGGATATATCGTTAATTTATCAGCTTTATCTGGACTCCTCGTCCCTGGCCGTCGCCCCACTCCCCTCCCGCCATCCCATACACATCCAGGGATCACTAATATGGGAGGGGAGAGCATAACCATTATAATTCTTCTCCCTGTGTCTGTCCCTCAAATAAACGGAAGGGTTATCCCCCGTTGTTCCACCTTGTCTGGCACGCTATTGTTCTAACTTGTCTGGCATGCCATTGTTCCACCTTGTCTGGCACGCCATTGTTCCATCTTGTCTGGCATGCCATTGTTCAACCTTGTCTGCCATTGTTCCACCTTGTCTAGCACGCCATTGTTCTACCTTGTATGGCACGCCATTGTTCCATTTTGTCTGGCATGCCATTGTTCAACCTTGTCTGCCATTGTTCGACCTTGTCTGGCACGCCATTGTTCTACCTTATCTGGCATGCCATTGTTCTACCTTATCTGCCATTGTTCGACCTTGTCTGGCACGCCATTGTTCTACCTTATCTGGCATGCCATTGTTCTACCTTATCTGGCATGCCATTGTTCTACCTTATCTGGCACGCTATTGTTCGACCTTGTCTGGCACGCCATTGTTCGACCTTGTCTGGCACGCCATTGTTCAACCTTTTCTGCCATTGTTCCACCTTATCTGAAAGTCTCTCCATTGCCAAGAATGTCACAATAAGATGGACTCCACTGTCCCGCTCTTAGTTCCCGCCGAATTGTTTGACTCCTTGGTGCCTCCACCCCGGCGACAATGGCGTCTGTGATGAGCAGAAATGTTCTCGCTCTGTGTTCGTTCATCTCTCATTAGAGTTACTGCTGCAGTTTTCAGGGGCTCTGCCTCTGTGTGGAGCTTTTGATTGGGTGGAGCTGTTGATTGGATGGAGCTGTTGATTGGGTGGAGCTGTCTATTGGGTGGAGCTGTCTATTGGGTGGAGCTGTCTATTGGGTGGAGCTGTTGATTGGGTTCATATTTTGATTGTGTGGAGCTGTCTATTGGGTGGAGCTGTTGATTGAGTGGAGCTGTCTATTGGGTGGAGCTGTCTATTGGGTGGAGCTGTTGATTGAGTGGAGCTGTCTATTGGGTGGAGCTGTCTATTGGGTGGAGCTGTTGATTGGGTGGAGCTGTTGATTGGGTTCATATTTTGATTGTGTGGAGCTGTCTATTGGGTGGAGCTGTTGATTGAGTGGAGCTGTCTATTGGGTGGAGCTGTCTATTGGGTGGAGCTGTTGATTGAGTGGAGCTGTCTATTGGGTGGAGCTGTCTATTGGGTGGAGCTGTTGATTGAGTGGAGCTGTCTATTGGGTGGAGCTGTCTATTGGGTGGAGCTGTTGATTGGGTGGAGCTGTCTATTGGGTGGAGCTATTGATTGGGTGGAGCTGTTGATTTGGTTCATATTTTGATTGGGTAGAGCTGTCTATTGGGTGGAGCTGTTGATTGAGTGGAGCTGTCTATTGGGTGGAGCTGCCTATTGGGTGGAGCTGTTGATTGGGTTCATATTTTGATTGGGTGGAGCTGTCTATTGGGTGGAGCTGTTGATTGGGTGGAGCTGTCTATTGGGTGGAGCTGTCTATTGGGTGGAGCTGTCTATTGGGTGGAGCTGTTGATTGGGTGGAGCTGTTGATTGGGTTCATATTTTGATTGGGTGGAGCTGTCTATTGGGTGGAGCTGTCTATTGGGTGGAGCTGTCTATTGGGTGGAGCTGTTGATTGGGTGGAGCTGTCTATTGGGTGGAGCTGTCTATTGGGTGGAGCTGTTGATTGGGTGGAGCTGTCTATTGGGTGGAGCTGTTGATTGGGTCCAGCTGTTGATGGGGTCCAACTGTTGATGGGGTCCAACTGTTGATGGGGTCCAACTGTTGATGGGGTCCAGCTGTTGATGGGGTCCAACTGTTGATGGGGTCCAACTGTTGATGGGGTCCAACTGTTAATTAACCATAAATAAACTGTTTTGTACTTTAACAAATTGAACTACTTGACCACAAAAAAATAAAAATAATTATTTGTTTTGTTCTGGGCACACACAAAAGAACATTTTCGAATGGACCTTTTGAGCAAACAAAATTGTGTAAAATGAATGATATACTTCAGTCTTGTATAACCAGTTGAAGCATGGCGATTAGTGAAACTAGGTCACCATTTATTTGTGAACAAAAAAATCAGGTACAATGAATTTACAAAATAAGAGTAATTGTGAATTGAGATTGGGAAGATGTTTATGCTGTATCTCTTGGTCGTCTCCGTCAGACATCGCAAACAAGCTGTGTTAAGTGTTTGGTTCTGGTCTATCTCTGCTCGCTCATCACGGTAGGCTATGCCAGGTAGAAGTACGTTATTTAATTCTGTTTGGTTACTAATTGTGGACATTCCTAACACTGCTAAGTGTACCTGGCGTTTCGTCCAAAGCAGAAGTGGATATATTGAGGTTGGATTTAGATACAATTCGAGAATGTTCTGAGAGCTGGCAAAGAGAGTTTAATGTAGAAAAATGTACAGTCCTCCACATGGGTAGATCAAATATGGAACATAATTAGAGAATGGCTGTGAATGATATTAGAAAGATAGAAAAGGAAAGGGATCTAGGGGTTATAATAGATCATACAGGTAAGGTGAGTGAGCAAGTTCAGGTAGCAGTGAAAAAAACAAATGCAATGTTAGGTATGATAACAAGAAATATTAAACATAGGAGCAAGGAAGTGATCGTCAAACTGTATAAAGCTTTAGTTAGACCTAGATTGGAGTACTGTGTACAGGTGGGGAGTCCTTATCATAGAGGGGATATAAACATGCTGGAAAGGATACAAATAAGAGCGACAAAGCTGATAATGGGATTCCAGAATTACAGTTATGAGGAAAGACTCAGAAAAACCGGCCTTCAGTGTCTCGAAGAGAGAAGAATTCGAGGTGATTTAATACAGGTTTATAAGATGATCAGAGGAATCGATAAATTAGACTATAATACGTGTTTTAAAAAAATACAACTACTTACAAGAACAAGCTACAAGTTAACTAAAGAAAGGTCCAGATTAGATATTAGGAAATATTTTTTAGTCAGAGAGTAGTTAATGCTTGGAATGCATTGCCACGGGAAGTAGTGAAGGCAGAGACACATTAATGTATTTAAGAATAAATGGAATGCACATAGCTTTTAGAGCACGGTAATGTAAGTGAAACTGGTTGTATACAGACTCTGCAAATTCTTCTAAACCAGTATAAAGAAGTCAAGTTAAGCTTTTGGTACTGTACATACTCGTGCGCCACCTGTTGGTGTCTGACCCTATGACATCTCCTGCCTATGGACACTTGATTTCTGACACGCGAGATCTCTGAACACGATTCTCATGCTAGGAAAACCTTT
>JAVGWX010000024.1:275486-337986 GCA_036924085.1 Ariolimax columbianus | reverse complement strand
TTGTCACCTGATAATTATCAGCTGCTCTATGGGGGGGGGGGGGGAGGAGTAGGTGGGGGGTTGCGCACGACGCCAAGCTAATGGACAGAGGGACGCATGAAGGTAATGGCGTCTACATGATAACTTGATCTGTCATCTGTCATACATTGAAAGAAATGGATCGAGACATGAAGGTAATGGTTACAACATGATAACTTGATCTGTCATCTGTCATACATTGATGGATATGGATCGAGACATGAAGGTAATGGCGTCTACATGATAACTTGATCTGTCATCTGTCATACATTGAAAGAAATGGATCGAGACATGAAGGTAATGGTTACAACATGATAACTTGATCTGTCATCTGTCATACATTGATGGATATGGATCGAGACATGAAGGTAATGGCGTCTACATGATAACTTGATCTGTCATCTGTCATACATTTGGAAATGGATGGAGACATGAAGGAAAACGATTTGATATGGACCAATGGCCTTCTAGCAACATCTGAAACGCCGCAGGCCCTCCTCGCAGTGCATACGCCCTTGATAGAGAGCGTCTGGTCGTGACGGGGTTCCCCTGTTACGTCACTTATATGAAACTGTTCTCACAATGATCATTTATTGAAATATCTGACCTTGTATCGTCGAACATGTCGTCGTTGGCCTGTTTTTGATGGTCGCAATTGTTGATGATGCTCAGACGTTTTGTTTCCTCTACTCTCCATCTGGCCTTATATCTTTCATGTAGGTGCCACTCGGGTTGTGGGGAATGGTCTGTGCTGGTCATGTGTTTGTGACCTCTTGTATTGAGTTTCAGTCATGATCTTGACCTACCCTCACTGACTTGAGTCTCAGTCATGGCCTTGACCTACTCTCACTCACTTGAGTCTCAGTCATGTCTCTGACCTACTCTTACTGACTGACTTGAGTCTCAGTCTTGGCCTTGACCTACTCTCACTGACTGACTTGAGTCTCAGTCATGTCCCTGAACTACTCTTACTGACTGACTTGAGTCTCAGTCATGATATTGACCTACCTTCACGGACTGACTTGAACAAATCCTTTTAGCTCCCGGTGGAGCAAAGAACAGCAACAGTTTTTGGGCCGTCTTCTATAGTTTCACCTGTGACACTTGGAACGCGCTGTTCTTACCTTCCAACATTACTCGCTAGGAGCTATCTTTGCATCCTCATTCTTCTTTTCGCATGTTGGTTCCATGTGTGGCTATGTGTATCTGTTTTCTCTCTGATGTGTCTGCCAGAACCAGGCCTCAAGCATTTGCCTGGTCAATGAAATTTATGTTGACCTATGACCTCGGTCCCACACAGGTCAAGCTCCGAGAGAAGGTCACAGAGACCTGTCGGTGCAGCAAACAGAAATGGAAGCAGTTTGCATTAAGTGTGTTCCCGTTCGTGAGAGTCATGGGGAGGTACAGCTGGAGGTCCGACCTGCCCGGGGATGTCGTGTCGGGACTGACTGTGGGTGTCATGCAGCTACCACAAGGTTTGGCACGTCTGTCTGTGTATCTGTCTGTCCGTCTGTCTATTTGTCTGTCTGCCCGTCTGTCTGTCTGTGTGTCTGTCCGTCTGTCTATTTGTCTGTCTGCCCGTCTGTCTGTCTGTGTGTCTGTCTGTCAGTCTGTCTATTTATCTGTCTGCCCGTCTGTCGGTCTGTGTGTCTGTCTGTCTGTCTATTTGTCTGTCTGCCCGTCTGTCTGTCTGTGTATCTGTCTGTCCGTCTGTCTATTTGTCTGTCTGCCCGTCTGTCTGTCTGTGTGTCCGTCTGTCCGTCTGTCTATTTGTCTGTCTGCCCGTCTGTCTGTCGATCTGTCTGTCTGTCTGCCCATCTGTCTGCCTGTCTGTCAGTCAGTCAGTCAGTCTGTCTTTCTGTCTGGATGTCAGTCGTTTAGTCTTTCTGTCTGTCTCTCTACAGATCTGTCAGTTTATCTGTCTGTTAGTCTGTCTGTCAGTCTGTCTGTCTGTCTGTCAGTCAGTCAGTATTTCTGTATGTCTCTCCATCTGTCTGTCAGTCTCCCACCTGTCTGTCAGCCTGTCTGTCTCTCCATCTGTCTGTCAGTCTCCCATCTGTCTGTCAGCCTGTCTGTCTCTCCATCTGTTTGTCAGTCTCCCACCTGTCTGTCAATCTGTCTGTCAGTCTGTCGTGTCGGGATTGACTGTAGGCGTCATGCAGCTTCCACAAGGTGGGTGAAGTCTGTCTGTCAGTCTGTCTGTTTCTTCACTTGTCTCTGTATCACATGGCTGTCTATCTCTGTCTGTATATGTCTGTCTCTGCCGGTCTCTTTCTCTCTCTCTCTCTCTCTCTCTCTCTCTCTCCCTCTCTCTCTCTCTCTCTCTCTCGTTCTGCTGGCTCTCGATCTCTCATTTTTTGTGTCTGTCATTTTATGCATCTATTTATATGTCTCTGTCTACCGTTCTGTCTGTCTGCGCGTCTATACCTCTTTATCTTCCCCCCACTGCCTACCTTTTTAATACCAACCAACCCCTCCCCCCCCTTTCTTTCTCTCATGCATGTATATAGATCTCTATGTCTGCATGAACGCATGCATGTCTGGGTTCGTGTCTATGTGTTCATGTGTCTGTGTGTTCATGTCTGTGTTCGTGTTCCAGGGATGGCCTACTCAATGCTGGCAGATTTACCGCCCGTGGTTGGCCTCTACATGTCGTTCTTTCCAGTCATCGTCTACCTGCTCTTTGGGACATCAAGGCAGATCTCCATTGGTGAGTGAGGATCGATCAAATGAAGGGAGATCTCCATTGGTGAGTGAGGATCGATCAGATGAAGGGAGATCTCCATTGGTGAGTGAGGCTTGAACAGATGAAGGGAGATCTCCATTGGTGAGTGAGGCTTGAACAGATGGAGGGAGATCTCCATTGGTGAGTGAGGCTTGAACAGATGAAGGGAGATCTACATTGGTAAGTGAGGCTTGAAAAGATGAAGGCAGATCTCCATTGGTAAGTGAGGCTTGAAAAGATGAAGGGAGATCTCCATTGGTAAGTAAGGCTTGAACAGATGAAGGGAGATCTCCATTGGTAAGTGAGGCTTGAACAGATGAAGGGAGATCTCCATTGGTGAGTGAGGCTTGATTAAGTGATAGTTTCAGTTCCCTGTGGAGCATACATGTTTAAGGCGAGGGAGATTGGGCTGGGAATAAAAGGTTGCCTGAAAGCTGGTGGAGGAGCCCAGGTCAAGGACTTGACTTACTACAACAATACGGACTTGACTTACTACAACAACACAGGGACTTGACTTACTACAACAACACAGACTTGAATTACTACAACAACACAGACTTGACTTACTACAACAACACAAGGACTTGAATTACTACAACAACACGGACTTGACTTACTACAACAACACAGGGACTTGACTTACTACAACAACACAGACTTGACTTACTACAACAACATAGACTTGACTTACTACAACAACATATACTTGACTTACTACAACAACAACCGTCGCACAACATTTGGCACACCAACAGAAATATTAGCTCCACACAGAGCAGAAGGTTAGAAGCCATGACAACAATCTTACACCAACCCCACTCAGCAAGCTTGGCCCACGAGACAATGGCCCAGCTCCTCTCTCTCCCCCCCCCTCCCCACGCACTCAGCAAGCTTGGCCCACGAGACAATGGCCCAGCTCCTCTCTCCCCCCCCCTCCCCACGCACTCAGCAAGCTTGGCCCACGAGACAATGGCCCAGCTCCTCTCTCCCCACTCCCCCCACTTAGCAAGCTTGGCCCACGAGACAATGGCCCAGCTCCTCTCCCCCCCCCCCACGCACTCAGCAAGCTTGGCCCACGAGACATTGTCCCAGCCTCCCCCCCCCCCACTCAGCAAGCTTGGCCCACGAGACATTGTCCCAGCTCCCCCCCCCCCACTCAGCAAGCTTGGCCAACGAGACAATGTCCCAGCCCCCCCCCCTCCCCACACGCACTCAGCAAGTGCCGGTGGATAGACAGTTTGATCCATCAGGTACCCATCTTGTGATACAGGTACTGTGGCAGTGGTCAGTCTGATGACAGGAGGTGTTGTCGCTGGTCAAACAACGCTCTGGCGCAGGGAGCAGGGCATTGATGGTCTAATGGTCAGCGAGAACGCATCACGGGAGTGGGCAGACGAGGAAATGGCTTTCAAGATATCTGTAGCAGCTTCTGTGTCCTTCGTAGCAGGTCTGGTCCAGGTAACTTACCTGTGCTAATACCTGTCTCAGTTTAGTGGTAGTTCTGGTCCAGGTAACTTACCTGAGTTAATACCTGTGTCAGTTCTGTGGCAGGTTTGGTAGATAACTTACTTGAGTTAATGCCTGTCTCAGTTCTGTGGCAGGTCTGGTCCAGGTAACTTACCTGACTTAATACCTGTCTCAGTTCTGTGGCAGGTCTGGTCCAGGTAACTTACCTGACTTAATACCTGTCTCAGTTCTGTGGCAGGTCTGGTCCAGGTAACTTACCTGACTTAATACCTGTCTCAGTTCTGTGGCAGGTCTGGTAACTTTATATGTACCTGTGGCACATGTGTTGATAATATCAGAGATAGAGATGGAAAGAGATAGATAGAGAGAGAGAGAGAGAGAGAGAGAGAGAGAGAGAGAGAGAGAGAGTAACTCACACATTCTAGTGCACATCCAAGTATAATTGTGAGTGATTTAAGGTTAATCCAACCATGAATTGTTAGTAAACATTTTAGGAACGGCTTGGCCAGAAACTGAACTCTTTGTGAATACTGGGTAATTAGATATGTGCTGGGGGCGGATACTGAATCAGTCAATCAACTAATCAATCAGGTTCCTAGATGTTCACACTGTAGTTGATGAAATGGCGATTGACATAGGAAATTAACCAGCAGGTAGGCTCATCCATACCTAACATGATTTCCTGAGAGGGAATGAGAACCTGTTGTTCGCCCGGTATATCTGTATTGATGTAACTTCGATTCAGTATCCCCGGCCTACAGTGTCTAGAAAAGAGGAGAATTCGAGGTGGCTTAATACAGGTTTATTAGATGATCAGAGGAATGGATAAATTAGACTATAACAAGTTTTTCAAAACACAACCACTCACAATAACAAGAGGGCATAGCTACAAATTAACTAAAGAGAGGTCCAGATTAGATATTTGGAGATATTTATTTAGTCAGAGAGTGGTGAATGCTTGGAATGCATTGCCACATGAAGTAGAAGAGGCAGGGAAAATAAATGCATTTAATAATAGATTGGATGCGCAGTCTTTAAAGCAAGGTGATATCAATGAAACGGGTTGTATACAGACGCTACATAGTCTTCTAAACCAGTATAAAGACGTTAGGTTATTGTACAATCCGCAGGACAGACTTCTAATGTCTGTTTGTCTCTCACTTCAGAAACCTCCTTTCTAACTCATTATTTGTATACATAAACAGATTGCCTTAGGGCTCCTGCGAGCGGGCTTTGTGACAACCTACATGGGGGATTCCTTGGTCAGTGGGTTCACCACAGGGGCAGCCCTCCACGTGCTCACGAGCCAGGTCAAGCACGTGTTCGGCCTTTCTATCCCCAGGTTTCCAAACCTGCTACAGATCATCAACGTGAGTACCCACCATACCCTCGATCTGTTCTGGCACAATCAGCAGTCTAGCACACACAATCAGCAGTCCAGCACACACAATCACTGGTCCAGCACACAGAATCAGCAGTCCAGCACACACAGAAAGTCCACCTTCAGTGTCACGTGTCAAGCTCGAGGGAACGAGGCCTGGCGACTCGTGAAAGATGCAGGTTGGGTTGGACTTAAATGCTTAGAAATGAACGAGAAAAACCGTTGATAGAGACACAAGTACTAATGCTTGATTGACACAAAAGTACTGACGATTGTCTGATTGACACAGAAGTACTGACGATTGTCTGATTAAGACGGAAGTACTTACGATTGTCTGATTAAGACAGTAGTACATACGATTATCTGGTTGAGACAGAAGTACTGATGATTGACTGATTGAGATGAAAGATACAATCCATAATGCGCTGTGATAGCCTTGGTCAAGTACCTCCCCGCTGACGTGCGCCGTTACGCAGCTTGGAGAGATTAAGTTGTCTTCCTCGTTGACTTGGTGCGCTGCATCTGTTGTAGTATGTGAGCCACTGTTGTAGTATGTGAGCCACTGTTGTAGTATGTGAGCCACTGTTGTAGTATGTGAGCCACTGTTGTAGTATGTGAGCCACTATTGTAGTATGTGAGCCACTGTTGTAGTATGTGAGCCACTGTTGTAGTATGTGAGACACTGTTGTAGTATGTGAGCCCGTGTTGTAGTATGTGAGCCCGTTTTGTAGTATGTGAGCCACTGTTGTAGTATATGAGCCACTGTTGTAGTATGTGAGCCCGTGTTGTAGTATATGAGCCCCTGTTATAGTATGTGAGCCCCTGTTGTAGTATGTGAGCTACTGTTGTGGTATGTGAGCCACTGTTGTAGTATGTGAGCCACTGTTGTAGTATGCGAGCCCGTGGTATGTGCTCATGACGAGGGCTCGTTCCCATAATGTCTCTGACGTCATAGTTTTTCACTTGATTTCTCCTCGTGATGTCACGAAAACCCCCCTACCCTCACCCCCACTCACCACACCCCCTACCCTTACCCCCACTCACCACACACCCCCCTCCCGCCGTCTTGTATACGGACCAAGTTCGAGGTGGTAGAGCAGCGTTTGCATAAATTAACTTTTGAACTATTCTAGCAACCTCATCATGTATAAATATTTGCTGTATAAACTGTCATTAAATGCTATAAAAACTGCAATTGGTTGCTATATAAACGACCATTAGTTGCTATATAAACGACCATTAGTTGCTATATAAACGACTATTAGTTGCTATATAAACGACCATTAGTTGCTATATAAACGACCAGTAGTTGCTATATAAACCACCATTAGTTGTTATATAAACCACCATTAGTTGCTATATAAACCACCATTAGTTTCTATATAATCCACCATTAGTTGCTATATAAACCACCATTAGTTGCTATATAAATCACCATTAGTTGCTATATAAACCACCATTAGTTGTTATATAAACCACCATTAGTTGTTATATAAACCACCATTAGTTGCTATATAAACCACCATTAGTTGCTATATAAACCACCATTAGTTGCTATATAAACCACCATTAGTTTCTATATAACCACCATTAGTTTCTCTATAACCACCATTAGCTGCTATATAAACCACCATTAGTTGCTATATAAACAGTTTTCTCTGGTAGCTCTAGTGCATTAGCCCCACTCCCATCGTATAGCGTACTGAAGAAGGTGGCTTTGATTCTCCCTGACTGTAATGAAGTGCTAGACTTCAGAAGGCTGACGACCCGCGAGCAGCGTGTCTGTTGGTCAGTGTGTTTCACCTGGCCCTGAGGTGGGGTTTTGGTCAGTGTGTTTCACCTGGCCCTGCGGTGGGGTCTTGGTCAGTGTGTTTCACCTGGCCCTGAGGTGGGGTTTTGGTCAGTGTGCTTCACCTGGCCCTGCGGTGGGGTCTTGGTCAGTGTGTTTCACCTGGCACTGAGGTGGGGTTTTAGTCAGTGTGTTTCAACCGGCCCTGCGGTGGGGTCTTGGTCAGTGTGTTTCACCTGGCCCTGAGGTGGGGTCTTGGTCAGTGTGTTTCACCTGGCCCTGAGGTGAGGTCTTGGTCAGTGTATTTCACCTGACCCTGAGATAAGGTTAGGGTCAGTGTATTTCACCTGGCCCTGAGGTAAGGTTAGGGTCAGTATGTTTCACCTGGCCCTGAGGTAAGGTTAGGGTCAGTATGTTTCACCTGGCCCTGAGGTAAGGTTAGGGTCAGTATGTTTCACCTGGCCCTGAGGTAAGGTTAGGGTCAGTATGTTTCACCTGGCCCTGAGGTAAGGTTAGGGTCAGTATGTTTCACCTGGCCCTGAGGTAAGGTTAGGGTCAGTATGTTTCACCTGACCCATTATGCCATCCATCGTTCCAGACCTAATTTGTGAAATACCAAATGTTGTTGCAGACATACGTGGCCATCTTGACGCGGATTGGAGACACGAACCTGGCCACTCTGCTGACGTCTGTGGTCATCATGGCTGTTCTCTGTCTGGTCAAAGCTTACGCCAACGACAGATTCCAGAAGAAGTTCAAGATGCCAGTGCCGATAGAACTAATTGTGGTACGTTACATGCGTTCTAGTCTGTGTCGGGAGCAGTGAATTGGGCCACTTTTAGATTATGATTTGTTGAACAGTTAAAAAACGTGTCTCTTGCAGCATAGATTTCTGGTTGACCTTTAGTCTCGTCATACACCAGTCTACCCAGCTGACAACCGATGAATGACTTACCACTTTGAAAATGAAGGCTATCTGTAATAGGAAGGGCCAGATCAGTCCACAAAAAGCTGAGACATCCTACAATGGAAACACGAATAGTTTGTCATCGAAACAGTGTCTCAGATTATTTGTAGTGTCTTAGTTTAGACTATTTGTAGTGTCTTAGTTTAGACTATTTGTAGTGTCTTAGTTTAGACCATTTGTAGTGTCTTAGTTTAGACTATTTGTAGTGTCTTAGTTTAGACTATTTGTAGTGTCTTAGTTTAGACTATTTGTAGTGTCTTAGTTTAGACTATTTGTAGTGTCTTAGTTTAGACTATTTGTAGTGTCTTAGTTTAGACTATTTGTAGTGTCTTAGTTTAGACTATTTGTAGTGTCTTAGTTTAGACTATTTGTAGTGTCTTAGTTTAGACTATTTGTAGTGTCTTAGTTTAGACTATTTGTAGTGTCTTAGTTTAGACTATTTGTAGTGTCTTAGTTTAGACTATTTGTAGTGTCTTAGTTTAGACTATTTGTAGTGTCTTAGTTTAGACTATTTGTAGTGTCTTAGTTTAGACTATTTGTAGTGTCTTAGTTTAGACTATTTGTAGTGTCTTAGTTTAGACTATTTGTAGTGTCTTAGTTTAGACTATTTGTAGTGTCTTAGTTTAGACTATTTGTAGTGTATCAGACTATGAGAAGAGATCAAGAGGCTGAAACAAGAACTGGACAAGAACTGGACAAGAACTGGACAAGAACTGGACAAGAACTGGACAAGAACTGGACAAGAACTGGACAAGAACTGGACCTAGCATTGATGGTACACACTACAGGGAGAACAGCTGTTGGGGAAGCAAAGACCATTGGGAGCACGACAGCATGAATCAGCTGTGTGTACAATCAGCGGCCTACAGAAACCATCAGCTCACTCCCTTCGCTTTCAGTTGACAGATAATGACAACCTATGGATCTGCCCAATGTGTTGTGACATCTTGCAACTTAACATAAAGTACAATATACAAAACAACATAACACAACAACACAACATAACACAACAACTCAACATAACACAACAACTCAACATAACACAACAACACAACATAACACAACAACACAACATAACACAACAACTCAACATAACACAACAACTCAACATAACACAACAACTCAACATAACACAACAACACAACATAACACAACAACTCAACATAACACAACAACTCAACATAACACAACAACACAACATAACACAACACCACAACATAACACAATGCCTCAACATAACACAACAACTCAACATAACACAACAACACAACATAACACAACAACTCAACATAACACAACAACTCAACATAACACAACAACACAACATAAGACAACAACTCAACATAACACAACAACACAACATAACACAACAACACAACATAACACAACAACACAACATAACACAACTCAACATAACACAACAACACAACATAACACAACAACACAACATAACACAACAACACAACATAACACAACAACACAACATAACACAACAACACAACATAACACAACAACACAACATAACACAACAACACAACATAACACAACAACTCAACGTAACACAACAACACAACATAACACAACAACACAACATAACACAACAACTCAACATAACACAACAACTCAACATAACACAACAACACAACATAACACAACAACTCAACATAACACAACAACACAACATAACACAACAACACAACATAACACAACAACACAACATAACACAACTCAACATAACACAACAACACAACATAACACAACAACACAACATAACACAACAACACAACATAACACAACAACACAACATAACACAACAACACAACATAACACAACAACACAACATAACACAACTCAACATAACACAACAACACAACATAACACAACAACACAACATAACACAACAACACAACATAACACAACAACACAACATAACACAACAACTCAACCCCTATTGATCTAGAGTTAGCAAAGGCCTGTGATAGAGTACCTCATCAAAGATTATTTCAAAAGTTAAAATCACATGGAATAGGTGGGGAAGTTGCCGAATGGATTGAAAATTGGTTAACGGGAAGAAGGCAAAGGGTGGGCATAAATAAGGAGTACTCTGAGTGGTGTGAAGTGAAAAGTGGTGTGCCACAGGGCTCGGTTTTTGGACCAATTTTGTTCTTGATATATATAAATGATTTGGACATTGATATGAGATCCATGATTGCAAAATTTGCTGATGACACAAAACTATGCAGTAGTGTCTCATCTAAAGCGGAAGTGGATATATTGATGTCGGATTTAGATACAATTCTAGAATAGTATGTAAGCTGGCAAATGGAGTTTAATGTAGATAAATGTACAGTCATCCACATGGGTAGATCCAATATGGAACATAAATACAGAATGGGAGAGAACAATATTAGAAAGATAGAAAAGGAACGGGATCTAGAGGTTATAATAGATCATACAGGAAAGGTGAGTGAGCAAGTTCAGGTAGCAGTGAAAAAGGCAAAAGCAATGTTAGATATGATAACAAGAAACATGGCAGCAAGGAAGTGATAGTGAAACTGTATAAAGCTTTAGTAAGACCTAGATTGGAGTACTGTGTGCAGGTGTGGAGTCCTTATCGTAGAGGGGATATAAACATGCTGGAAAGGATATAAATTCGAGCGACAAAGATGATAGTGGGATTCCAGAATTACAGTTATGAGGAAAGACTCAGAAAAACCGGCCTACAGTGTCTCGAAGAGAGAAGAATTTGAGGTGACTTATTACAGGCTTATAAGACGATCAGAGGAATGGATAAATTAGACTTTAACAAGTTTTTCAAAATACAACCACCCACAAGAACAAGAGGGCATAGCTACAAATTAACTAAAGAAACATCCAGATTGGACATTAAGTAATATTTTTTTAGTCAGAGTGGTGAATGCTTGGAATGCATTGCCACAGCAGGTAGTGGAGGCAGAGGCAATTAATGCATTTAAGAATAGATTGGATGCGCATAGCTTTTAGAGAAGGTGATGTACATGAAACTGGTTGTATGCAGATTCTGCAGAGTCTTCTAAATCAGTATAAAGAAGTTATGTTAAGTTAACAACATAGCACAACATAACACAACATAACACAACATAACACAACATAACATAACACAACACAACGGAACATAACATAACACAATATAACACAACACAACGCAACATAACACAACACAACATAACACAACACAACATAACACAACACAAAATAACACAACATACCCACTCTGCCTACTTCAGGTGGTTGCAAGTACGTTGGCATGTCATTACGGAGATCTGAGAGGCCGTTGGAGCATCCAAGTCGTTGGGAAAATACCTGCCGGGTAAGTCGTGATCTTAATGTCTCTTGTGTGCTCCCTACAAAGCATAGGCCAACCAATGCACTTGGCTCCTTGCAGGAAGCCAGACTCACATCACTAGTGGGCCTGTTTGCTACACAAGTATGACTTACATTATAACGCTGGCTAGCTCTATGCACTACCCTCTTAAGTCATTTTCTATGACATGTATGTCAAGGGGCAGATGTCCATCTCCTTGTTTCACGGAACAGAGTAGACAGGATGAAGGTCTGACCAGGTCTAACACACACTGACCCCCCGCACCATCATCATGCTCAACTGACCACCGCACCAACATCATGCTCCACTGACCACCACACCATCATTATGCTCAACTGACCACCGCCCCATCATCATGCTCCGCTGACCCCCGCATCAACATCCTGCTTCACTGACCACCACACCATCATGCTCCACTGACCACATCACCATCATCATGCTCAACTGACCACCGCACTCTTATCATGCTCAACTAACCACTGCACCATCATCATGTCTCAGCAACTACCTCATCACCATTATGTCTCAATGACTACCTCACCATCGTCATGCCACAGTAGATACCTCATCATGTCACAGCAACTACCTCATCATGCTCCAGTGACTACCTCATCATGCCACAGTAGCTACCTCATCATGCCCCAGTGACTACCTCATAATGCTCCAGTGACTACCTCATCATGCCCCAGTGCCTACCTCATAATGCCCCAGTGACTACTTCATCATGCCCCAGCGACTACCTCATCATGCCCCAGTGACTACCTCATCATGCCCCAGTGACTACCTCATCATGCCCCAGTGACTACCTCATCATGCCCCAGTGACTACCTCATCATGCCCCAGTGACTACCTCATAATGCCCCAGTGGCTACCTCATCATGCCCCAGTGACTACCTCACAATCATCATGACCCAGCGACTACCTCACAATCATAATGCCCCAGTCTCCAACAGTGCCTGCTATACCCATTCAGGACTTAATCATGAGGTATGCTAGGCCTGACGGCTAGAACACCTCTACTTCTCTCTCTTTCTCTCTTCCTCTGAGGTCCTCTACTTCTCTCTCTCTTTCTCTCTTCCTCTGAAGTCAACTTCTCTCTCTGTCTCTCTTCCTCTGAGGTCATCTACTCTCTCTCTCTTCTTCCGAGATCCTCTCTCTATTTCTCTGTCTACTTCTCTTTCTCTGTTTTTCTCTCTGTCTCCCCACTCTCTCTCTCTGTTTCAAGCTGTCCCTACTTATCTCTCTCTCTCTCTTTCTCTCTCTCATTCTCTCTCCCTCTTTCTCTCTTTTAGGTGCCTTCTTTTTTTATGCACTTTCATTATATCCAGCTCTTTCTTAATTATCTTCACTCCCTCCAGATATTATTTTTTCCATTCTCTCTTTCTCTCTCTCTCTCGCTCTCTATTTGCCCACGTCACATCCGCTGGTCTTGTTTTGGTAACCTTGTATTTATTTTGCAGTAAAGTCGTATCAATGTCCATATAAATATATAATTTGTGTAACCGTTTCCATCTTGGTCATTGAGTTTATTTTGATGTTTTTCTGTGTGTGGTGTCTAGTCTCTGATGAAGACATGTGCAAGTTACCTTGGTTGTTGTTGTGTGTGTGGTGTCTAGTCTCTGATGAAGACCTGTGCAAGTTACCTTGGTTGTTGTTGTGTGTGTGGTGTCTAGTCTCTGATGAAGACCTGTGCAAGTTACCTTGGTTGTTGTTGTGTGTGTGGTGTCTAGTCTCTGATGAAGACCCATGCAAGTTACCTTGGTTGTTGTTGAGTGTGTGGTGTCTAGTCTCTGATGAAGACCCATTCAAGTTACTTTCGTTGTTGTTGTGTGTGTGGTGTCTAGTCTCTGATGAAGACCCATGCAAGTTACTTTGGTTGTTGTTGTGTGTGTGGTGTCTAGTCTCTGATGAAGACCCATGCAAGTTACTTTGGTTGTTGTTGTGTGTGTGGTGTCTAGTCTCTGATGAAGACCTGTGCAAGTTACCTTGGTTGTTGTTGTGTGTGTGGTGTCTAGTCTCTGATGAAGACCTGTGCAAGTTACCTTGGTTGTTGTTGTGTGTGTGGTGTCTAGTCTCTGATGAAGACCTGTGCAAGTTACCTTGGTTGTTGTTGTGTGTGTGGTGTCTAGTCTCTGATGAAGACCTGTGCAAGTTACCTTGGTTGTTGTTGTGTGTGTGGTGTCTAGTCTCTGATGAAGACCCATGCAAGTTACCTTGGTTGTTGTTGAGTGTGTGGTGTCTAGTCTCTGATGAAGACCCATTCAAGTTACTTTCGTTGTTGTGTGTGTGGTGTCTAGTCTCTGATGAAGACCCATGCAAGTTACTTTGGTTGTTGTTGTGTGTGTGGTGTCTAGTCTCTGATGAAGACCCATGCAAGTTACTTTGGTTGTTGTTGTGTGTGTGGTGTCTAGTCTCTGATGAAGACCTGTGCAAGTTACCTTGGTTGTTGTTGTGTGTGTGGTGTCTAGTCTCTGATGAAGACCTGTGCAAGTTACCTTGGTTGTTGTTGTGTGTGTGGTGTCTAGTCTCTGATGAAGACCCATGCAAGTTACCTTGGTTGTTGTTGTGTGTGTGGTGTCTAGTCTCTGATGAAGACCTGTGCAAGTTACCTTGGTTGTTGTTGTGTGTGTGGTGTCTAGTCTCTGATGAAGACCTGTGCAAGTTACCTTGGTTGTTGTTGTGTGTGTGGTGTCTAGTCTCTGATGAAGACCTGTGCAAGTTACCTTGGTTGTTGTTGTGTGTGTGGTGTCTAGTCTCTGATGAAGACCCATGCAAGTTACTTTGGTTGTTGTGGTGTGTGTGGTGTCTAGTCTCTGATGAAGACCCATGCAAGTTACTTTGGTTGTTGTTGTGTGTGTGGTGTCTAGTCTCTGATGAAGACCCATGCAAGTTACTTTGGTTGTTGTTGTGTGTGTGGTGTCTAGTCTCTGATGAAGACCCATGCAAGTTACCTTGGTTGTTGTTGTGTGTGTGGTGTCTAGTCTCTGATGAAGACCCAAGCAAGTTACTTTGGTTGTTGTTGTGTGTGTGGTGTCTAGTCTCTGATGAAGATCCATGCAAGTTACTTTGGTTGTTGTTGTGTGTGTGGTGTCTAGTCTCTGATGAAGACCCATGCAAGTTACCTTGGTTGTTGTTGTGTGTGTGGTGTCTAGTCTCTGATGAAGACCCAAGCAAGTTACTTTGGTTGTTGTTGTGTGTGTGGTGTCTAGTCTCTGATGAAGATCCATGCAAGTTACTTTGGTTGTTGTTGTCATTGGCTCACAATTGTTTATGTTTTGACAGGCTACCGGAGCCCAGGTTCCCGGCCTTCCCCAACATCTCAGACTACGCCTCTGACTGCCTGATCATCGCCCTGGTAGCCTTTGCCCAGTCCGTCTCCCTGGCCGTCCTCCTGGCCAGCAAGAACCAGTACCACATCGACCCCAACAAGGTTCTATATTGCTCCCTTACCTCACTCTATTGGTCTTACCTCACTCTTTTGCTCTTTTACCTCACTCTATTGCTCCTTTACCTCACTCCATTGGTCTTATCTCAGTGTAACTCTTATTTCACTATAATGCTCCTTTATCTCATTCTATTGCTTTACCTCACTCTATTGCTTTACCTCACTCTATTGCTTTACCTCACTCTATTGCTCTTATCTCACTCTATTGCTCTTACCTCACGTTTTTGCTCTTACCTCATGCTTTTGCCCTGTCTTCTCCATGCCAAACACCTGCATGTATGACCCACCTGTCTGTATGTCCCACCTGTCTGTATGTCCCACCTGCCTGTATGTCCCTCCTGTCTGTATGTTCCACCTGTCTGTATGTCCCACCTGCCTGTATGTCCCTCCTGTCTGTATGTCCCACCTGTCTGTATGTCCCTCCTGTCTGTATGTCCCACCTGCCTGTATGTCTCTTCTGTCTGTATGCCCCACCTGTCTGTATGTCCCACCTGCCCGTATGTCCCACTTACCTGTCCCACCAGCCTGTCCCAGCCCAACCACACAAAACTGCCCCTAACCCTGATAATGCCAGGTAACATAACCCTTTGTCTGTCAGCTAGCATTGATGTTAAGTTGGGGACCTATTCCTTGTCAGGCCAGCAAACTTCTGTCCGCAGGAGTTGATTGGCTACGGAATGGGGACACTGTTCGGATCTTTCTTCTCCTGTTACCCTGTGGCAGCCTCGGTGTCTCGCAGCTCTGTCCAGGACTCTGCAGGTGGCAGGACGCAGGTAGGCACCATCATTTTCACAAGCACTGTCGTCATCGTCTTCAGCATCAACATCATCTTCTTGTTTCCAATCATCACTATCATTACCACCATCCTCATCACCACAACCATCATCATCTTGTTCCTGGCATGTTGTGATGACCTAACTGGCCCTTTGTTGTGATGACCTAACTGGCCCTTTGTTGTGATGGCCTAACTGACCTGTTGTGATGACCTAGCTGACCCTTTGTTGTGATGACCTAACATCCCTTTGTCGTGATGATCTAACTGGCCGCCTTTGTTGTGATGACCTAACTGATCCCCTTTGTTGTGATGACCTAACTGGCCCCTTTTGGTGTTATGACCTAACATCCCTTTGTTTTCAGGTTGCCAGCCTAGTCTCGGCTGCCCTGGTGCTTCTCGTCATTATCTTTATCGGCCCTCTCTTCGAGAACCTGCCAAACGTAAGATTATATGCAGACTTTTTGTCATCTACCATTTCATTATTTTGGGGGAGAAGGAAGGAGAGAGGAGGGAGAGGGGGAACCTAGTGGTCTCGAGCTAAGGTTTTTGCCTCGAGTGCCGGAAGTAGGAGTTCAAATCATGGCGGAGACCTGAATTTTTTTCACCGAGATTATCCGGCAAAAATGTCCCCGGATCTCTGAGTAGTGAGATCAGACTCCCATGTGCAGTCGCGCGCACGTTAAAAATCCTTCGGCAGTTGGAAATCGAAAAGAGTAGGCTTAACGGCCTCTGCTCGGACAAAATTCCAGTTAAAGATCTACTCAATTTATTCTAGGGACTCTAGCAAAAAGGGGACTGTGTGGCTATAACATCAGGTCTTGGTTATGTGGTTAGCGGAGCGTCATAGGTGGCGTCAGACAGGCTGCGTCTACCTTGTTCTAATTTACGCTTCCACCACCACCAGTCCCCAAAACAGGCCATCATATATTTCAGGGGCTACCAGCCTATGGGTTTGTAACAGATGCTGGGATTGACCTGGCAGGACACCAGCGGCTTTTTGCCTGCCAAAAAATAGGAAACAAAAGAGGTCAGACCTCCCCACGACTTCTAGCCATCCAAGTGGACAGAAGATAGGAAATTCATTTCTATTTTGTCCATTTTCTCAAATTTCTCACTCACTATTTCTCAGTCTGATGCCAGCCCTCTCACTTTTGTCAGTCTTATAGAAATCATGTCAATCAGTCTGATAGCAATCCTATCATTCAGTCTGATAGCAATCCTATCATTCAGTCTTATAGCAGTCATGTCAATCATTCTGATAGCAGTCATGTCACTCTTTGTACATTTTACAAGTAAGCAGTATCAATCACTTCACGTAAATATTAAAATGATAGAATTGATAAAGTTTTTACCCTATTTCTAAAACTCCTCAGACCCAATCTCTCCCACTTCTGTCATTATGAATTCATAGAATAATGTCATGAGCTCTCCTTCTCTCTCATAGAATAATGTCATGAGCTCTCATACTTCCCCCCCCCCCCCCTATCCACCCACTCTCTGGGCATATTGTTTGAAGTCATCAATTCACCGTGTTTATAAGATAAACATCGGAAATAATAAATTAGACTATAACAAGTTTTTCCAAATACAACCACCTACAAGAACAAGTGGGCACAGCTACAAGTTAACTAAAGTAAGGTCCAGATTAGATATTATGACATACTTTTTTAGTCAGAGAGTGGTGAATGCTTGTAATGCATTGCCACAGGGAATAGTGGAGGCAGGCTCAGTTAATGCATTCAAAAATAGACTGGATGCACATAATTATTTTTAGATCAAGAGGAGTAAAAGAAACTGGTTGTATACAGATTCTGCAGAGTCTTCTAAACCGGTATAAAGAAGTTCAGTTCAGTCATCATCAAATTCCTGATTTGAATTATCACCATCACCATCATTATCACCACCATCATCACCACCATCACCACCACCATCACCACCACCATCATCACCACCATCATAACCATCACCATCACCATCACCATCATCACCACCATCAACATCACCATAATCACCATCATAACCATCACCATCACCATCACCATAATCACCCCCATCACCATCATCAGAATCACTATCACCACCATCACCAACACCATCACCATGATTGCTACCATGTGCCACACTTGACCCCATCTTCATGTACCCCCGACAGTGCGCCTTGTCCGCCATCATCATCGTGTCCCTGAAGACCATGTTGCTGCAGGTCCTCGACCTCAAGGCGCTGTTTACAGTTTCCAGGTTTGATTTTGTGAGTCTCTCAGCAGCTCCTGTCTGTCTGTGGAAGTGTGTCTGTCTGTGGTAGTGTGTCTGTCTGCTGTCTGTCTGGGGTAGTGTGCCTGTCTGCTGTCTGTCTGTGGTAGTGTGTCTGTCTGTGGTAGTGTGTCTGTCTGTGGTAGTGTGTCTGTCTGTGGTAGTGTGTCTGTCTGCTGTCTGTCTGTGGTAGTGTGTCTGTCTGCTGTCTGTCTGTGGTAGTGTGTCTGTCTGCTGTCTGTCTGGGGTAGTGTGCCTGTCTGCTGTCTGTCTGTGGTAGTGTGTCTGTCTGTGGTAGTGTGTCTGTCTGTGGTAGTGTGTCTGTCTGTGGTAGTGTGTCTGTCTGTGGTAGTGTGTCTGTCTGCTGTCTGTCTGTGGTAGTGTGTCTGTTTGCTGTCTGTCTGTGGTAGTGTGTCTGTCTGCTGTCTGTCTGTGGTAGTGTGTCTGTCTGCTGTCTGTCTGTGGTAGTGTGTCTGTCTGCTGTCTGTCTGTGGTAGTGTGTCTGTCCACTGTCTGTCTGTGGTAGTGTATCTGTCTGTGGTAGTGTGTCTGTCTGCTGTCTGTCTGTGGTAGTGTGTCTGTCTGTGGTAGTGTGTCTGTCTGCTGTCTGCCTGTGGTAGTGTGTCTGTCTGCTGTTTTCTGTGGTAGTGTGTCTGTTTACTTTCTGTGGTAGTGTGCCTGTCTCTGGTAGTGTGTCCGCCTACTGTCTGTCCGTGGTAGTATCTCTATTTATTGTCTGCCTGTATCACACATTCTGTTTATTGTCTGCTTGTCCGTGGCGAATGGGAAACGAGTGTCTTATAGGTTGTCAGCTTGGCTTACACTACCGACGGGCCTGGTTCGAATCTCCTTGCGCCCGACATGACAGGCCGGGCAAGTCTAGGGTTGACCCATGAGATGACCACTCCTCCCAGGTTCTTTTTTCGTTCACATTATTTATCTATTCCCCAATGCGGCGTATGTTGCACTACAGTTTTTATTTGCGCCATTCAACCCAGTGCATCTGACTTCGGCATTCATTTTATATAAGGGTCTGCTTCCTCCTGCATTTTCTAAGGGTTTGTTTCCATGTGATGGGGAGCGAACCCAGCACCTTTGGATTGTGAGCCGAGTGACTTAACCATTAACTCACGCTGTCTCAATTCTTCTCCCAGTCAATCCAGCTGTAAATGGGTACTTGACGAATTCAGGGGACAAATTCTGAGTCGCCGCCGGAGTTACGGTTTCCCGATCTGTTATCGACACTCTCACCAATGAAGTGTGTCCAACTGTTTTCAATGTCAGCAATCATTCTGTCTATTGTCTGTCTCTTTCATGTCAATGGAATGGACTGTCTGTTTCTTGGCGAGCATTTCGTATAATTCTATCTGTCTGTAGAAGTCAGTCTCTGTTTATGTCTGTAGAAGTCAGTCCCTGTTTATGTCTGTAGAAGTCAGTCTCAGTTCATTGCATGTAGAAGTCTGTCTGTGCATTGTCTGTCCGTGTGCATACCTTTCTAGAGATTGGAAGATGAGATTGTTGTTGCCCTAGCCTGCTCTTCCATTGTCCTGCTCATTAGTTTCTGAACGTCTCGCTTTCCCTGCAGGTTACAGTCGATCGATCTGAGGTTTGGCTGTCGAGTGAGGTTTCTTGCGAAAGTTAGACAGAAATATTATGACAGTGACCCGTGACGCATGACGCATGACCCATGACGCACATTCTGCCATCTTACAGCTGGTGTTTGTTTACTTCTCAAGGCCATATGGATCGTGACCTTCCTGTGCGTCATCGTCCTTCACGTGGACATGGGTCTCCTGGCTGGGATCGTCTTCGCCTGCTTCACTGTCGTCATCAGGTCTCAGAGGTGAGTGTTGGGTCGTGGGTGGGGGGTGGTGGGTGGGGGGTCGTGGGTGGGGGGTGGTGGGTGGGGGGTCGTGGGTGTTGGGTTGTGGGTGGTGGGTGGGGGTCGTGGGTGGGGGGTCGTGGGTGGGGGGTCGTGGGTGTTGGGTCGTGGGTGGGGGGTCGTGGGTGTTGGGTCGTGGGTGGGGAGTCGTGGGTGTTGGGTCGTGGGTGGGGAGTCGTGGGTGGGGGGTCGTGGGTGGTGGGTCGTGGGTGGGGAGTCGTGGGTGGTGGGTCGTGGGTGGTGGGTCGTGGGTGGTGGGTCGTGGATAGTGGGTGGTGGGTGGGGGTCGTGGGTTGTGGGTGGTGGGTGGGGGTCGTGGGTGGCGGGTCGTAGATAGTGGGTGGTGGGTCGTGGGTGGGGGGCTTGGGTGGTGGGTGGTCGGCCATGCGTGGTGGGTCGTGGGTGGGGTGGGGGTCGGGGGTGGTGGGTCGTGGGTGGTGTGGGGGTCGTGGGTGGGAAGTCATGGGTGGGTTGTCGTGGGTGGGGGGGGGTCGTGGGTGGGAGTTCGTGGGTGGGAGGTCATGGGTGGGTTTTCGGGGGGGGGGAGGTCGTGGGTGGGGGGTCGTGGGTGATGGGTGGTGGGTGGAGTGGGGGTCGTGGGTGGGGGGTCGTGGGTCGTGCGTGGTGGGTGATGGGTCGTGGCTGCGGTGGGGGTCGTGGGGGTGTCGTGAGTGGTGGGTCGTGGGTGGGGTGGGATCGTGGGTGGGGGGTCGTGAGTGGTGGGTCGTAGGTGGTGGGTCGTGGGTAGGGTGGGGGTCGTGGGTGGGGTGGGGGTCGTGGGTGTTGGATCGTGGGTGGAGGGGTCGTGGGTGTTGGATCGTGGGTGGGGAGTCGTGGGTGTTGGGTCGTGGGTTGGGAGTCGTAGGTGGGGGGTCGTGGGCTGTGGGTCGTATTGGGGGGGGGTCGGTCGTGGGTGGTGGGTCGTGGATAGTGGGTGGTGGGTCGTGGGTGGGGTGGTGGGTTGTGGGTGGTGGGTGGGGGTCGTGGGTGGTGGGTCGTGGATAGTGGGTGATGGGTCGTGGGTGGGGGGCTTGGGTGGTGGGTGGTGGACCATGCGTGGTGGGTCGTGGGTGGGGTGGGGGTCGTGGGTTGGTTGTGAGTCGTGGGTGGGGAGTCGTGGGTGGGAGTTTGTGGGTGGGAGGTCATGAGTGGGTTTTCGTGGGTGGGAGGTCATGGGTGGGTTTTCGTGGGTGGGAGGTCGTAGGTGGGGGGTCGTGGGTGATGGGTGGTGGGTGGGGTGGGGGTCGTGTGTGGGGGGTCGTGGGTCGTGAGTGGTGGGTGGTGGGTCGTGGCTGCGGTGGGGGTCGTGAGGGTGTCGTGAGTGGTGGGTCGTGGGTGGGGTGGGATCGTGAGGGGGGGGGTCGTGAGTGGTGGGTCGTGAGTGGGGGTTCGTGAGTGGTGGGTCGTGGGTGGAGTGGGGGTCGTGGGTGGGGAGGGGGTCTTGGTTCGTTGGTGGGGGGTCGTGGGTGGTGGGTGGGGGGTCGTGGGTGGTGGGTCGTGGGTGGGGGGTCGTGGGTGGTGGGTCGTGGATGTTGGGTGGTAGATGGTGGGTCATGGTTGGTTGGTCGTGGGTTGTAGGTCGTGGGTGGTTGGTCGTGGGTGGTTGGTCGTGGGTGGGGGGTCGTGGGTGGTGGGTCGTGGGTGGTGGGTCCTGCGTGTTGGGTCCCAGACGTGAGTGTTGGATTGTTAGTGTTGGGTCGTGTTGGATCGTGGGTGTTTGGTCGTGGGTGGTGGGTCCTAACTGGTGGGTCACAGACGTGATTGTTGGCTCGTGAGTGTTGGGTCACAGATGTGTATGTTTTCAGTGTATGTTTAGAGTGTATGTTTAGAGTGCTCGGTTAACGTACATTTTCTATGGAAGGTAATATAAAACCGTTTCTTGCAGTCTGCACGGCACCTGCGCAGGAACGCAGCCTTTATTTCTACGCCATGTAGATCCCCCCGAGGGATCCTGGCAAAGAGAATAAAGATGGATTGACTTTTTCAAAATGCAAACCAGATCGGCAGATTGCTTGCCTCTAGTTGTAGACGGGTTTGGTTTAGTCTTTGGACTCAGACAGGCTACGGTTGGAACAGTCATGTTTAGTCGTAGATTGAGTGTTATAAGTTTGGCTGGACCAGACTTTAAGGTCGTGTTGAGTGAGGTAACCAGGTCCTTAACTTGCCAGTCGGCTTTTCCTAACTCGTAAATGTCAGTTATTTGTTTACAGTTTTATAGACCAGGGCGTGTCGAGATCAGAGATTGAATGTAAACCTGTTTACGAGAGAGATACGTCGTTCACTACTTAGACACTACTGTCTATCTGGCTGTAAATTGGCACCGAACTTACAGTAAGAGAAGGCAAAAGAATGGATCACCCAACCTCTTAGTCCTCTTGTCCCTTCCAGCCGGAGCATAGGATCCCCACTGGTGTTTCCCACCTGTTCTTTGATGTCGTGATTAACTACCATTGCACACCTATAACACGTGAACATCTAGTTGCAAGGCCACGAGGAAAGGCACGTAGCAAATAGATAGATGCAAAACTGTTGTTCTACAACACGGGATTACAACAATCCGTGCAACAATCTTGACAACACGGGATTACAACAATCCGTGCAACAATCTTGACGACACGGGATTACAACAATCCGTGCAACAATCTTGACGACACGGGATTACAACAATCCGTGCAACAATCTTGACGACACGGGATTACAACAATCCGTGCAACAATCTTGACGACACGGGTTTACAACAATCCGTGCAACAATCTTGACGACACGGGATTACAACAATCCGTGCAACAATCTTGACGACACGGGATTACAACAATCCGTGCAACAATCTTGACCCAAGAAACACGCTTTCAGTTCTTAAAAATGTTTGACGTCACCAGTGAATAGAAGAGTCAGTTTGTAACGTTACTTAGACAGTTATTATGTGGTGTGTTGAACCAGTGTTGTGTTGAACCAGTGTTGTGTTGTGTTGAACCAGTGTTGTGTTGAACCAGTGTTGTGTTGTGTTGAACCAGTGTTGTGTTGAACCAGTGTTGTGTTGTGTTGAACCAGTGTTGTGTTGTGTTGAACCAGTGTTGTGTTGTGTTGAACCAGTGTTGTGTTGTGTTGAACCAGTGTTGTGTTGTGTTGAACCAGTGTTGTGGTGTGTTGTGTTGAACCAGTATTGTGTTGTGTTGAAACAGTGTTGTGGTGTGTTGTGTTGAACCAGTGTTCTGTTGTGTTGAGCCAGTGTTGTGGTGTGTTGTGTTGAACCAGTGTTGTGGTGTGTTGTGTTGAACCAGTGTTCGGTTGTGTTGAACCAGTGTTGTGGTGTGTTGTGTTGAACCAGTGTTGTGGTGTGTTGAACCAGTGTTGTGGTGTGTTGTGTTGAACCAGTGTTCTGTTGTGTTGAAACAGTGTTGTGTTGAACTAGTGTTGTGTTGTGTTGAACTAGTGTTGTGGTGTGTTGAGCCAGTGTTGTGGTGTATTGTGTTGAACCAGTGTTCTGTTGTGTTGAAACAGTGTTGTGTTGAACTAGTGTTGTGTTGTGTTGAACCAGTGTTGTGGTGTGTTGTTTTGAACCAGTGTTCTGTTGTGTTGAACTAGTGTTGTGTTGAACCAGTGTTGTGTTGTGTTGAACCAATGTTGTGGTGTGTTGTGTTGCACCAGTGTTCTGTTCTGTTGAAACAGTGTTGTGGTGGGTTGAACAAGTGTTGTGGTGTGTTGTGTTGAACCAGTATTGTGTTGTGTTGAAACAGTGTTGTGGTGTGTTGTGTTGAACCAGTGTTCTGTTGTGTTGAACCAGTGTTGTGGTGTGGTGTGTTAAACCAGTGTTGTGGTTTGTTGTGTTGAACCAGTGTTCGGTTGTGTTGAACCAGTGTTGTGGTGTGTTGTGTTGAACCAGTGTTGTGGTGTGTTGAACCAGTGTTGTGGTGTGTTGTGTTGAACCAGTGTTCTGTTGTGTTGAACCAGTGTTCTGTTGTGTTGTGTTGAACCAGTGTTGTGTTGTGTTGAACCAGTAGAACAAATTGAGGACAAAGATAATATACTCAACAGTTTCACAAACTGGCAGGGAAGACTGTGCACACCAGAATCGATTACCAACACTCGATCAGGAAGGTTGTGAATGTCGTATGGGCTAGTCGGGATAGGTCAACACAAAGGTGTGTGGGTACCTGGGATGGGTCAACACAAAGGTGTGTGGGTACCTGGGATGGGTCAACACAAAGGTGTGTGGGTACCTGGGATGGGTCAACACAAAGGTGTGTGGGTACCTGGGATGGGTCAACACAAAGGTGTCTGGGTACCGGGGATGGGTCAACACAAAGGTGTGTGGGTACCGGGGATGGGTCAACACAAAGGTGTGTGGGTACCTGGGATGGGTCGACACAAAGGTGTGTGGGTACCTGGGATGGGTCAACACAAAGGTGTGTGGGTACCTGGGATGGGTCAACACAAAGATGTGTGGGTACCTGGGATGGGTCAACACAAAGGTGTCTGGGTACCGGGGATGGGTCAACACAAACGTATGTGGGTACCTGGGATGGGTCAACACAAAGGTGTGTGGTTACCTTGAATGGGTCAACACAAAGGTGTGTGGGTACCTGGGATGGGTCGACACAAAGGTGTGTGGGTACCTGGGATGGGTCAACACAAAGGTGTGTGGGTACCTGGGATGGGTCAACACAAAGGTGTGTGGGTACCTGGGATGGGTCAACGGGAAGGTGTGTGGGTACCTGGGCTAGCCGGGATGGGTCAACGGGAAGGTGTGTGGGTAACTGGGCTAGCCGGGATGGGTCAACGGGAAAGTGTGTGGGTACCTGGGCTAGCCGGGATGGGTCAACGGGAAGGTGTGGATATCGCCTAGGCGATGGCCGACACCCTTGTGTACTGAAAATGTATAGAGAAGTGTAAAAAGAGTTACAGCGAAGCCATATTTCATTGTTTACATTTGATAACACCAGGGCACGGGTGACAACATTGGAGAGCTTATCAGAGACAGGAGATTATCGATCTGTGAGGTTGTACAGGAAGGTAAGAGCCTATCATAGATGGGTGAATACAGATCTATGATGTACAATAAGGTAAGAGCTTATCAGAGATGGGAGAATACAGATCTGTAATGTTCAGGAAGGTAAGAGACATTATCTATGTACTAGCACCACCAACATCTCAACGTCTAGTCTCCGTCTTAGTGTCAGCACGACCAACCCCTCCCCTCCCAGCCAAGACGTCTAGTCTCCGTCTTAGTGTCAGCACGACCAACCCCTCCCCTCCCAGCCAAGACGTCTAGTCTCCGTCTTAGTGTCAGCACGACCAACCCCTCCCAGCCAGGACGTCTAGTCTCCGCCTTAGTGTCAGCACGACCAACCCCTCCCCTCCCAGCCAAGACGTCTAGTCTCCGTCTTAGTGTCAGCACGACCAACCCCTCCCAGCCAGGACGTCTAGTCTCCGTCTTAGTGTCAGCACGACCAACCCCTCCCCTCCCAGCCAAGACGTCTAGTCTCCGTCTTAGTGTCAGCACGACCAACCCCTCCCCTCCCAGCCAAGACGTCTAGTCTCCGTCTTAGTGTCAGCACGACCAACCACTCCCAGCCAAGACGTATAGTCTCCGTCTTAGTGTCAGCACGACCAACTCCTCCCAGCCAAGACGTCTAGTCTCCGTCTTAGTGTCTAGCTTCAAGTAATAGAAATTCTAAAATGGAACGGCAGCCCTCAATGTGACGAAGGAACTCTGGTGTAAGAAAGAAATGTGCATGGTTTCGGCCACATGAACATTCCACACATTTTTTTATCCCTGGCCACAACACCTCCCCCCCCCCCCCATAACACCCCCCACACCCTCCCCCCAGCTCTTCTAGTGCAGACTAAGCCTGGTGCAAACAATTGTTTACTGCCCGACCATTTAGCGTGTGCACCAAAATTTGTTGGAATGTTCCATAATCTCACCATAAGACCCAACCATATAATCTCACCATAAGACCCAACCATATAATCTCACCATAAGACCAACCATATAATCTCACCATAAGACCGACCATATAATCTCACCATAAGACCGACCATATAATCTCACCATAAGACCGACCATATAATCTCACCATAAGACCCAACCATATAATCTCACCATAAGACCGACCATATAATCTCACCATAAGACCCAACCATATAATCTCACCATAAGACCGACCATATAATCTCACCATAAGACCGACCATATAATCTCACCATAAGACCCAACCATATAATCTCCCCATAATACCGACCATATAATCTCACCATAAGACCGACCATATAATCTCACCATAAGATCGACCATATAATCTCACCATAAGACCCGACCATCTCTATGCCATGCCACAACCACCCCAACATCTCCTGACTGCATCCCATCTCTCCCCCAGACGGACCCCATCCCGGATGTTCGAGTGGTCTCTTACAACTCAGCCCTCTACTACGCCAACTCGGACCTGTTCCTGAAGCACGTGCACAGAGAGACCCAAGTCAAGCCAGAGAGAATGAGAAAGCTGATCAAGAAGATGTTGCTGAATTCTGACCCCCGGCACGTGAGTAAGGTCACATACGATCAGGTACAAGAGGACAGAATGATTCATTATTTGACGTTGGGGATCGTTTCCCAGATCGTTCTTTTGTCATTCCATTTTCTTAATTGGCTAATTGTGGGAACATGACCAGATTGTGACAGAGTCCAGGTTTTCACAGTGGTTTTTATATCTGTACTGTTACCACATGCATCCACATCATCACGACCACACACAGCTATAACATAGCGCACAGCAGGTAGCATCATTATTAATATCACATTCAAGCAGAATTATTGAAGTGAGTAAAAATGAGATTACAAACAACACAAGAAATACATTTTAACTAAATAATTATAATCTATCTATAAATGTTATTATTATTAATTACGGAGGTTGTAAGCATTAGCTTTTGAATATTGTCCCCAACTAATCCAACCCAGTTCTAGCCGCTACCCTCTCCTCCCATTATCTGCACACTCACTCTCACAAACTTGTCTTCACGATCGTATTCTGTGCATTCACTCACATTCAGATCCCATCAGGCAGGTGCTCTTTACATTTCACATTCGATCTATTCAATGTATACTCACATGTGATCACATACTCAATCGATCTGCGTATACACACACTCCGGAACATACATCGTTCCCTAAGTGTCCCGCACACACCACACACACATCCAAATCTATTCTAGTCACAGGGTACCTAACACACACCTTATAGAGCGACTGGTCAAGACTCAAAGGCGTATGCTGGTTCAGTCATCCTGCAATTCATTCCCTCTCTCTAACATTCGTAAAATAGCCTGCTAAACTAGTAGCTTGCTACCAATTGCTTTTCAAGAAAGTCGGCGAGCTAAACAGACCTCTAGTTAAATTCTCAGTCTCTCTTCAAGGCCAGTCTGCTTGAGTTACTGTGCCTAGTATTATATAGTCTAAAGCATTATCAGAGCTGTCCAATTGGCTTCTGTGGGTTGTCTGACTCAGACATTACTCCAGTTTTGTTCTACCTCCATTTAGTTGTTATTGGAACAAATCTCTCCGAATTCCTGTCACTCAAAATGTCTCAGCAAGACCTGATGGCCTCTGTCTATCGCTAACACACATCTACCCCAAATCGGAACACCAGAGTGGTCAGCTCCTAACCCATACCTATACCTGACACATTCTTTCCCTCAACTCTTCGTTTTCCTTTGTCGACTTATTGTCGAGACGGTGAGTTACCACGGCACACATTCAAGTACCTTTGTTTTCAGAGTCGCCATTCCCATAAACCCTGCCCTTAACGCCCATGCTCAGGCTTGAACTGTTACAAGATCAAGGAGAACTCCAACCAATGAGAACTCCAACCAATGAGAACTCCAACCAATGAGAACTCCAACCAATGAGAACTCCAACCAATGAGAACTCCAACCAATGCCAGGGATAGACTATTTGAAAATGATAGAAGCACTAGACAGATCGCCATTTTTATAATGATTCAATGTGGTTATGTGAGAGAAGAGCGATATAGCTGTCAGAGCTGTCAGAGCCGCCAGAGCTGGACGTCCACAAACACGTTGCAGGTGTTTGAGAGGAAAACTGTTTTTAGATCGAGCTGGATTTGTCCCCATCACCTCTGGAAGTTATGTCAGGTCTTGTCCCCATCATCTCTGGAAGTTATGTGAGGTCTTGTTCCCATCATCTCTGGGAGTTATGTGAGGTCTTGTCCTCATTACCTCTAGGAGTTATGTGAGGTCTTGTCCCCATCACCTCTGGGAGGGATGTCAGGTATTGTCCCCATCACCTCTGGGAGGGATGTCAGGTCTTGTCCCCATCACCTCTGGGAGGGATGTCAGGTCTTGTCCCCATCACCTCTAGGAGTTATGTGAGGTCTTGTCCCCATCACCTCTGGGAGGGATGCCAGGTCTTGTCCCCATCACCTCTGGGAGATATGTGAGGTCTTTCCACAGTTAATGTTATTGAACAAACTATTTTTCGCCATTTACTCAGAATATGATCTTTCCAGACCGGTGGCAGGGGTAACATGGCGAAACAGATAGAGCACTCCGCTCACAACCCAAACTAACCGGGTTCGGATTCTTGAAAGAGCAAGGTCCAACTTCCATAGGAAGTAAGTCCATTAAATATACGTGCTGAAGTCGACCGTACTGGGCCATTCGGCTCAAAACACAATACGTCACACATGGTCTGAAGAAAATATAAAGGCCAAAGTCATCTTATAGCAGACATTGCTGTAGAGGATGAAGTGTAGACAGTGCTGTAGAGGATGAAGTGTTGGTGGCCAGATTGTACCAAGTGTGGTGTCCAGCTCTCTCGATTCCTTTTTTCCATAGCAGTTGGTCAGGTACCCATTTCCAGCGTGATCGATAGTAGCGTGCTGATTCAAACCCAGAACCGTTGCCGTGAAAATACGGTTGATCTACCACCAATCAGGTGCTTAGAAAAATGTTTTTAGAAGAAAAGTCTTGTGTCCGCGATAAAGGCCCTATAGCTGGAAAGTGGTGTAACATGTGTCTCTGTGGGCCAGGTAGGGGTGTAACATGTGTCTCTGTGGTCCAGGAAGTGGTGTAACATGTGTGTCTCTGTGGGCCAGGTAGGGGTGTAACATGTGTCTCTATGGTCCAGGAAGTGGTGTAACATGTGTGTCTCTGTGGGCCAGGTAGGGGTGTAACATGTGTCTCTGTGGTCCAGGAAGTGGTGTAACATGTGTCTCTGTGGTCCAGGAAGTGGTGTAACATGTGTCTCTGTGGGCCAGGTAGGGGTGTAACATGTGTGTCTTTGTGGGCCTAGTAGTGGTGATAATTGGTCTGTGTGGGCCAGGTAGTGGTGATAATTGTTCTGTGTGGGCCAGGTAGTGATGATAATTGGTCTGTGTGGTCCAGGTAGTGGGGATAATTGGTCTGTGTGGGCCAGGTAGTGGTGATAATTGGTCTTTGTGGTAGCAACATCGCACTGTACAATTAACTACTGCAAAAACCACCACTGCAAATGTAAATACGTGTTTCTGACTGACACCGACTACAGTAGTGCTGTCATGCTCCTACCGGAGCCACTCTAAGCAAAGATGCAGCTGATGAGCAACACAAGATGCTGCTAACCTCAACTTCTTCCCTCTACAGAACAATAAGGAGAAAAGCCACCTGGGCGACCTGGTGACAGAAATGGAGACAGTACTGCCTCGACAAGAACGATTTCAGGTTGCTAAGGGCAACCGTCCACATTCAGGTGCAGACGTCCGGAAAGTCTCAATGATTGGTCCATCGTCTAACCTTGACCCTCGACCCTTCCTGTACCTGGTTATCGATTGTTCATCATTCTCCTTCGTGGATCTCATGGGAGTCAAAACATTGAAGGAGGTAAGTACATGGGAGTTGTTCTATGTAAGGGGGGGGGGGGAAACAGTAGCACATGGGAGTTTTTCTATGTAAGGGGGGGACAGTAGCACATGGGAGTTGTTCTATCTAAGGGGGGGGGCAGTAGCACATGGGAGTTGTTCTATGTAAGGGGGGAGTAGCACATGGGAGTTGTTCTATGTAAGGGGGGGGGGCAGTAGCACATTGGAGTTGTTCTATCTAAGGGAGGGGGGACAGTAGCCCATGGGAGTTGTTCTATGTAAGGGGGGGGCAGTAGCACATGGGAGTTGTTCTATGTAAGGGGGGGAGTAGCACATGGGAGTTGTTCTATGTAAGGGGGGGGGCAGTAGCACATGGGAGTTATTCTATGTAAGGGGGGGGGGGGAGAGCAGTACCACATGGGAGTTGTTCTATGTAAGGGGGGGAAGAGCAGTACCACATGTGAGTTGTTCTATGTAAGGGGGGAACAATAGCACATGGGAGTTGTTCTGTGTAAGGGGGGAACAGTAGCACATGGGAGTTGTTCTATGTAAGGGGGAACAGTAGCACATGGGAGGTGTTCTATGTAAGGGGGGGGGACAGTAGCACATGGGAGTTGTTCTAGGTAAGGGGGGGCAGTAGCATATGGGAGTTGTTCTATGTAAGGGGGGGGGGACAGTAGCACATGGGAGTTGTTCTATGTAAGGGGGGACAGTAGCACATGGGAGTTGTTCTATGTAATGGGGGGGGGGGGCAGTAGCACATGGGAGTTGTTCTATGTAAAGGGGGGAGAGCAGTACCACATGAGAGTTGTTCTACGTAAGGGTTGGGGAGAGCAGTACCACATGGGAGTTGTTCTATGTAAAGGGGGGGGGGGAGAGCAGTACCACATGAAATGTTCTATGTAAGGGGGGGGGGGAGCAGTACCACATGGGAGTTGTTCTATGTAAAAAGGGGGGGGGGCATTCACTGTTAAAGATTCTTGGGCAAGCAATAAGTTGTGGTTTCTCAGCTGGGCACAGGACGGACAACAGGACGGACAACAGGGAAGGAGAACAGGACGGACAACAGGGAAGGAGAACAGGACGGACAACAGGGAAGGAGAACAGGACGGACAACAGGGAAGGAGAACAGGACGGACAACAGGGAAGGAGAACAGGACGGACAACAGGGACGGACAACAGGAAAGGAGAACAGGGACGGACAACAGGAAAGGACAACAAGACGGACAACAGGGACGGACAACAGGAAAGGAGAACAGGGACGGACAACAGGAAAGGACAACAAGACGGACAACAGGGACGGACAACAGGAAAGGAGAACAGGGACGGACAACAGGGAAAGAGAACAGGGACGGACAACAGGGAAGGAGAACAGGGACGGACAACAGGGAAGGAGAACAGGGACGGACAACAGGGAAAGAGAACAGAACGGACAACAGGGAAGGAGAACAGGACGGACAACAGGAAAGGACAACAGGGAAGGAGAACAGGGAAGGAGAACAGGACGGACAACAGGAAAGGAGAACAGGGAAGGAGAACAGGACGGACAACAGGAAAGGACAACAGGGAAGGAGAATAGGACGGACAACAGGGAAAGAGAACAGGACGGACAACAGGGAAGGAGAACAGGGACGGACAACAAGGAAGGAGAACAGGGACGGACAACAGGGAAGGAGAACAGGGACGGACAACAGGGAAGGAGAACAGGGACGGACAACAGGGAAGGAGAACAGGACGGACAACAGGGAAGGAGAACAGGACGGACAACAGGAAAGGACAACAGGGAAGGAGAATAGGACGGACAACAGGGAAGGAGAACAGGGAAGGAGAACAGGGAAGGAGAACAGGACAGACAACAGGGAAGGAGGACAGGGAAGGAGAACAGGACGGACAACAGGGAAGGAGAACAGGGAAGGAGAACAGGGAAGGAGAACAGGGAAGGAGAACAGGACGGACAACAGGGAAGGAGAACAGGGAAGGAGAACAGGGAAGGAGAACAGGGACGGACAACAGGAAAGGAGAACAGGGAAGGAGAACAGGGAAGGAGAACAGGGAAGGAGAACAGGACGGACAACAGGAAAGGACAACAGGGAAGGAGAACAGGGAAGGAGAACAGGGAAGGAGAACAGGACGGACAACAGGGAAGGAGAACAGGGAAGGAGAACAGGACGGACAACAGGGAAGGAGAACAGGGAAGGAGAACAGGGAAGGAGAACAGGACGGACAACAGGGACGGACAACAGGGAAGGACAACAGGGACGGACAACAGGGAAGGAGAACAGGGAAGGAGAACAGGGAAGGAGAACAGGACGGACAACAGGGAAGGAGAACAGGGAAGGAGAACAGGACGGACAACAGGGAAGGAGAACAGGGAAGGAGAACAGGACGGACAACAGGGAAGGAGAACAGGGAAGGAGAACAGGACGGACAACAGGGAAGGAGAACAGGGAAGGAGAACAGGGAAGGAGAACAGGACGGACAACAGGGAAGGAGAACAGGGAAGGAGAACAGGACGGACAACAGGGAAGGAGAACAGGGAAGGAGAACAGGACGGACAACAGGGAAGGAGAACAGGGAAGGAGAACAGGACGGACAACAGGGAAGGAGAACAGGGAAGGAGAACAGGGAAGGAGAACAGGACGGACAACAGGGAAGGAGAACAGGGAAGGAGAACAGGGAAGGAGAACAGGGAAGGAGAACAGGACGGACAACAGGGAAGGAGAACAGGGAAGGAGAACAGGGAAGGAGAACAGGGAAGGAGAACAGGACGGACAACAGGGAAGGAGAACAGGGAAGGAGAACAGGGAAGGAGAACAGGGACGGACAACAGGGAAGGAGAACAGGACGGACAGATAAACTGAGCAGTTCCGCCGAGACTAAAGAGTGTAGAGATATATTGTGATTGATTATGGTGATCAGGATTGAGAGCTGAGATGAGATAACAGATTGTGGGGTCCATGAGAGAGGAAGAGCAGAGATGAGATAACAGATTGTGGGGTCCATGAGAGAGGAGGAGCAGAGATGAGATAACAGATTGTGGGGTCCATGAGAGAAAGGGAGCAGAGATGAGATAACAGATTGTGGGGTCCATGAGAGAGGAGGAGCAGAGATGAGATAACAGATTGTGGGGTCCATGAGAGACGAGGAGCAGAGATGAGATAACAGATTGTGGGGTCCATGAGAGAGGAGGGGCAGAGATGAGATAACAGATTGTGGGGTCCATGAGAGACGAGGAGCAGAGATGAGATAACAGATTGTGGGGTCCATGAGAGAGGAGGAGCAGAGATGAGATAACAGATTGTGGGGTCCATGAGAGAGGAGGGGCAGAGATGAGATAACAGATTGTGGGGTCCATGAGAGAGGAGGGGCAGAGATGAGATAACAGATTGTGGGGTCCATGAGAGAGGAGGGGAGGACTCAAATGAAATATTTCATCTATTGACTTAACCCAAGCCTGAATGATGCTCGGAACGGGAAATCAGTATTTCATTGAGTTGATTTCACGTCCAGTTGATTTCACGTCCAGTTGATTTCACGTCCAATTGATTTCACGTCCAGTTGATTTCACGTCCAGTTGATTTCACGTCCAGTTGATTTCACGTCCAATTGATTTCACGTCCAGTTGATTTCACGTCCAGTTGATTTCACGTTCAATTGATTTCACGTCCAGTTGATTTCACGTTCAATTGATTTCACGTCCAGTTGATTATACGTCCAATTGATTTCACGTGTAGTGTAATGAAAGTATTTAATGTTGTTTTAAAGATCCAGTGATTTGTTTCAGTCCATCAAGTCTATACGTCTTCGTGAACCTTACTTGCTTTACCATGACAACTTTAGAGAAATGATTTCTGGCTGTTACTTGGGTGTGTTGTCTGTCAGTCTCTGAGTGTTGTCTTGTGTGTGTTGTCTGTCAGTCTCTGATTGTTTTCTTGTGTGTGTTGTCTGTCAGTCTCTGATTGTTTTCTTGTGTGTGTTGTCTGTCAGTCTCTGATTGTTGTCTTGTGTGTGTTGTCTGTCAGTCTCTGATTGTTTTCTTGTGTGTGTTGTTTGTCAGTCTCTGATTGTTTTCTTGTGTGTGTTGTCTGTCAGTCTGTGATTGTTTTCTTGTGTGTCTGTCAATCTCTGATTGTTGTCTTGTGTGTGTTGTCTGTCAGTCTCTGATTGTTGTATTGTGTGTGTTGTCTGTCAGTCTCTGATTGTTTTCTTTGTGTGTCTGTCAGTCTCAGTCTCTGATTGTTTTCTTGTGTGTGTTGTCTGTCAGTCTCTGATTGTTTTCTTGCAGCTTATTGAAGACTACACGACCGTTGGGATTACAACCTACCTGGCGGCAGTCACAGGTAAGTCACCAACGAGAAGGGAATTACAGAACTTGGTATAGTCCACGTCTACCCAGCTGTGAAAGGGAACCCACATTACACGGAGTAAAGACAGGCGCCGAGGAAGGGAACTGTTGAGCTGAGCTAAGTGAAAGCTGAGATCGTACAGGATGACGTGTCCCTAACACTTTATCTGCAACACCAGAAACTGCAGACTTGACCTTTGCTACATCAAGTTTGATCACCCGTCCTTGTGTGTCCCATCTACAGTATATGACAAACACAATAGGTGGGCATGGAAACAGGGGCATACTGACCATTCCAAAATAAAGCCATTTACCTTTGACAAGACAAACGAAAACAGCGAACATAAAATCTATAATTTATTCTCACTTCCATCTGTTCATTTCTCACGTGACATCACGTCTTATCTCCAACTGTTTGTTCATTTCTCACGTGACATCACGTCTCATCTCCAACTGTTTGTTCATTTCTCACGTGACATTACGTCTCATCTACAACTATTTTGTTCATTGCTCACGTGACATTACGTCTCATCTACAACTGTTTGTTCATTGCTCACGTGACATTACGTCTCATCTACAACTGTTTGTTCATTGCTCACGTGACATTACGTCTCATCTACAACTGTTTGTTCATTGCTCACGTGACATTATGTCTCATCTACAACTGTTTGTTCATTTCTCACGTGACATTACGTCTCATTTACAACTTTTTGTTCATTGCTCACGTGACATTACGTCTCATCTACAACTGTTTGTTCATTTCTCACGTGACATTACGTCTCATCTACAACTGTTTGTTCATTTCTCACGTGACATTACGTATCATCTACAACTGTTTGTTCATTTCTCACGTGACATTACGTCTCATCTCCAACTGTTTGTTCATTGCTCACGTGGCACCACGTCAGATCTCCAATTTTTTGTTCATTGCTCACGTGACATCACGTCTCATCTCCAACTGTTTGTTCATTGCTCACGTGACAGCACGTCTCATCTCCAACTTTTTGTTCATTGCTCACGTGACATCACGTCTCATCTCCAACTGTTTGTTCATTGCTCACGTGACATCACGTCTCATCTCCAACTGTTTGTTCATTGCTCACGTGACATCACGTCAGATCTCCAACTGTTTGTTGATTGCTCACGTGACATCACGTCTCATCTCCAACTGTTTGTTCATTGCTCACGTGACATCACGTCTCATCTCCAACTGTTTGTTCATTCCTCACGTGACATCACGTCTCATCTCCAACTGTTTGTTCATAGCTCACGTGACATCACGTCTCATCTCCTCGACGGCAACTATTTTTTGATATAATACATGTCCTGGAGAAACAGCCACCGATTTGTCTGGCTGACCACTATCTGCAACAAAAACTTGATCGCACATAGCGACTAACAGGCTATGTACACCGTCACTGATGCATAACGACCAACAGGCTGTGTACATCGTCACTGATACAGAGAAACCAACAGCTTGTGTACACCGTCACTGATACAGAGCGACCAACAGGCTATGTACACAATGACAGCTGGTTGACATTGGAACTGGATCGGCCATATCCTAATTAGTGAACCTGACACTATCATCGGAGCCGACAGGGTGGGAACCCCCACGGGCAGTTCGGGAAGGAAGAATCTGAAATGGAGACGATGGACCAGTCGTGAGAAGATGGATCGTGGACTGCATGAAGTGGAGGGGCTACTACAGATTCTGTATACAACCAGGTTCATGTACATCACCTTGCTCTAAAAGCTATGCGCATTCAATCTGTTCTTAAATGCATTAACTGTCCCTGCCTCCACTACCTCCTGTGGCAATGCACTCCAAGCAGACACCACTCTCCGACTAAAAATATATTTCCTAATATCTAATCTGGACCTCTCTTTAGTTAATTTGTAGCTATGCCCTCTTGTTCTTGTGGGTGGCTGTATTTTGAAAAAAACTTGATATAGTCTAAAGTATCCTTCCTCTGATCATCTTATAAACCTGTATTAGTCACCACGAATTCTTCTCTCTTCGAGACACTGTAGGCCGGTTTTTCTAAGTCGTTCCTCTTAACTGTAATTCTGGAATCCCACTATCAGCGTTGTCGCTCTTTTTTGTATTCTTTCCAGCATGTTTATATCCCCTCTATGACAAGGACTCCACACCTGTACACAGTACTCCAATCTAGGTCTAACTAATTATTTATACAGTTTGACTATCATTTCCTTGCACACATGTTTAATATTTCTTTTTTCGCATTTGCCTTTTTCACTGTTATCTAGACGTGATCACACACCTTTCCTGTATAATCTATTATAATCACTAGGTCCCTTTCCTTTTATATCTTTTTAATATTGTTCTCTCCCATTCTGTAATTATATTCCATATTGGATCTACCCATGTGTATGACTGTACATTTATCTACATTAAACTCTATTTCCCAAGTTTGCAGAACATTCTCGAATTTTATCTAAATCCAACCTCAATATATCCACTTCTGCATTAGATGAGACACTACTGCATAATTTTGTGTCATCCACGACCTTTGCAATCATGGATCCCATATCAATGTCCAAATCGGTTATATATACTAAAGAACAAAATTGGTCACAAAATCGAGCCCTGTGGCACACCACTTTTCACTTCACACCACTCAGAGTACTCCTTATTTATGCCCACCCACTGCCTTCTTCCCGTTAACCAATTTTCAATCCATTTGGCAACTTCCCCACCTAGTCAATGTGATTTTAACTTTCGAAATAATCTTTGATGAGGTACTCTATCAAAGACCTTTGCAAAGTCTAGATAAATAACATCCACTGGCTCCCCTTTATCTTTCATTTTAGTAACCTCCTCCATGAATTCTAATAGATTTGTTAAGCATGATCTCCCTCCAGTAAACCCATGCTGACTATTTCTAATTAGATTAAATTTGTCTAAATGCATTACACTGTTTTCTTTGATTATTGACTAACAATTTATAGACTATGCTCGTTAAACTCACCGGTCTATAATTTGCTGGATCTTATTTTTTGCTTTTTTTGAATAAGGGGATCACTCCTGCATCTTTCCAATTCTGTGGATCAATCCCTTTTGCAAGTGATTGAGAACATAATATAGCCAATGGTTTTGCTAGTTGGTCTCTAATTTCATACAGCAATTTTGGATGAATACCATCTTGACCTGGACATTTATTCACTTTCAACCCCTCCAATTTTTTAAAAACCATTTCCTCTGTAATACAGATTGATCTTAATCCCGCTATATCCATGTCTCTTTGGAAAATATCTATAGGCTCTGGGATCTTGTAGCAGTCCTCTTTTGTGTAGACTGTGCCAAAGTACTGATTGAGTAGATTAGGTGCCTTCCTATTCTCACATTATTTTTCATGTGTTATTTATCAGAAGGCATACTTTGTCTTTCGTTCTTTGTTTATTTCTAACATAAAAACAACAAGCTTTTTCCATTAGTCTTAATCAGATTAGCAAGTGTTCTTTTTCAAAGTCTATTTTTGCTGCTTTATTCACTTCCTGAGCTTTGTTTTGCTTGTTCAAATATTTTAAATATGTTCTTTTTGATTTAAATGCCTATATATTTTTTCCATGCTTTAATTTTAGCTCTTCTGCATTTAACTACAAACCTAGTTAACCCTCATTTTACGTTTGGGGTTTACTTCCCTACATGGAAAACATTCCTCTTTTAGCTTTTCTAGAACTGTTTTAATACTCTCCCACTCTTGTTCAACATCTTTTCCTCAGACAATATCTTTCCAGATTATGTGGCTTGCTGTCTTTTTCCTCTTTTTAACATCTGCCTTAGAGTAGTCGTATATTCGCGTGTTTATGTTTTAATTCTTTCCATGCTATACGATCCCAACGGACGATTCGATGGTCACTTGAGCCAAACAGTTGTCCAACGTTTTCAATCATATTTCCCTCTTCCTTTAAAAGCGTTATCAAACCTGATGGTCATCCATATCTTAGTCACTCATTGACCAAGGAACAAAGATAACAGACACGTCCAAATGTAGCCAAACAAGACTGTGTTTCTCGTTGAAAGAAGCGAAGCTGTGACAACCAATGGTTAAGATGGCCAGAGCAAGAGCGTTAAGATGGAGTCATCACCGTTGTAGCTTGGAAAATATTCTGGTGCCGTCTGAAGTAGCACATTGTCTGTCACAGACAAGCTTAGGGAATTGTCTGCAATAAGTGTGTGATAGTTGTGTTTGCTTCCATTCTATGTAGATGATGTTTGGGACACGATGGAGCATGCGGGCTTCGCTCACACGTATGATTCTCTTATGTTTGTGACAGTACGTGACGCAGTTCTTGCTGCGCAGGAAGACAACAGGAAGAGAACTGGTACTATTTTTGACTGCGTAAGTTGGTCTGGACCTTGAGATAAATCTGCTGATCGTTACAATATGGCGGAGGGAATGAAGTGTGGTTTAAAGGGTGATTTATATGGCGGTTTTTGTGGTAATATGGGAGAGAGTGGAGAGAGAACCGAGGCAAGGGAGGGAGACGGATAGGTGCATGGAGGAGGCAAGAGTGGGAGACTAATTGGTGCAAGGAGAGGGAGGTAGGAGAGGGAGACGGATAGGTGCATGGAGGAGGCAAGAGTGAGAGACGGATTGATGCACGGAGAGGGAGGCAGGGAAAGGAGAGGGATAGGTGCATGGAGGAGGCAAGAGTGAGAGACGGATAGGTGCACGGAGAGGGAGGCAGGGAAAGGAGAGGGATAAGTGCATGGAGGAGGCAAGAGTGAGAGACGGATTGGTGCATGGAGAGGGAGGTAGGGGAGGGAGACGGATATGTGCATGGAGAGGGAGGCAGGGGAAGGCGAGAGAGCGAGAGAGTGAATTTGCCAGTGTCCCGTAGACAAATAGTCGGTAAAGTACAAGTTGGAAAAAAAGGAGCTGATACTTGTGACGAGGAACACATTTATATTATCTTACGTGGTATCTTATCTTTCTCTGGACGTGACAGTGTTATCTTCTATTTCTCTGGACGTGTCAGTGTTATCTGCTCTTTCTCTGGACGTGACAGTGTTATCTTCTCTTCCTCTGGAAGTGACAGTGTTATCTGCTCTTTCTCTGGACGTGTCAGTGTTATCTGCTCTTTCTCTGGACGTGACAGTGTCATCTTCTCTTTCTCTGGACGTGACAGTGTTGTCTTCTCTTTCTCTGGACGTGTCAGTGTTATCTGATATTTCTCTGGACGTGACAGTGTTATCTTCTCTTTCTCGGGACGTGACAGTGTCATCTTCTCTTTCTCTGGGCGTGACAGTGCTATCTTCTCTTTCTCTGGACGTGACAGTGTTATCTTCTCTTTCTCTGGACGTGACAGTGTTATCTTCTCTTTCTCTGGATGTGTCAGTGTTATCTGATCTTTCTCTGGATGTGTTAGTGATGCCTTATCTTTCTCTGGATGTGTTAGTGGTGTCTTATCTTTCTCTGGACGCGTAAGTGCTATCTTATCTTTCTTTAGACATGTCAGTGCTATCTTATCTTTCTCTGGATGTATTAGTGGTGTCTTATCTTTCTCTGGATGTGTTAGTGGTGTCTTATCTTTCTCTGGATTTGTTAGTGTTATCTTATCTTTCTTTGGATGTGTTAGTGGTGTCTTATTTTTCACTGGATGTGTTAGTGTAATCTTATCTTTCTCTGGATGTGTTAGTGGTGTCTTATCTTTCTCTGGATGTGTTAGTGTTATCTACCTTTCTCTGGATGTGTTAGTGGGGTCTTATCTTTCTCTGGATGTGTCAGTGTTATCTTATCTTTCTCTGGATGTGTTAGTGGTGTCTAATCTTTCTCTGGATGTGTTAGTGTTATATGTCTTTGTCTGGATGTGTTAGTGGTGTCTTATCTTTCTCTGGATGCGTCAGTGTTATCTTATCTTTCTCTGGATGTGTTAGTGGTGTCTTATCTATCTCTGGATGTGTTAGTGTTATCTATCTTTCTCTCGATGTGTTAGTGGTGTTTTATCTTTCTCTGGATGCGTCAGTGGTGTCTATCTTTCTCTGGATGCGTCAGTGGTGTCTTATCTTTCTCTGGATGTGTTAGGGGTGTCTTATGTTTCTCTGGATGTGTTATCTTTCTTTCTCTGGATTCGTCAGTGTTATCTTATCTTTCTCTGGATGTGTTAGGGGCGTGTTCTCTTTACACAAGTAATGTCATCTATGTCTGCAACAATAACAGATTGACATTGCTTCCACCGATAACGCTCTTTCAATCCATCAAACACGTACAACTACAAGGTAGGCACGGCCAACAAGAATCTAGGTAATCCAGGTAGGCACGGCCAACAAGAATCTAGCTAATCAAGGTAGGCAAGGCCAAGAATCTAGCTAATCAAGGTAGGCAAGGCCAACAAGAATCTAGGTAATCCAGGTAGACACGGCCAACAAGAATCTAGCTAATCAAGGTAGGCAAGGCCAACAAGAATCTAGCTAATCAAGGTAGGCACGGCCAACAAGAATCTAGCTAATCAAGGTAAGCAAGGCCAACAAGAATCTAGCTAATCAAGGTAGGCACGGCCAACAAGAATCTAGCTAATCAAGGTAGGCAAGGCCAACAAGAATCTAGCTAATCAAGGTAGGCACGGCCAACAAGAATCTAGCTAATCAAGGTAAGCAAGGCCAACAAGAATCTAGCTAATCAAGGTAGGCACGACCAACAAGAATCTAGCTAATCAAGGTAGGCACGACCAACAATACCCTAGCTAATCAAGGTAGGCACGGCCAACAAGAATCTAGGTAATCAAGGTAGGCACGGCCAACAAGAATCTAGCTAATAAATGTAGGCACAGCCAACAAGAATCTAGGTAATCCAGGTAGGCACAGCCAACAAGAATCTAGGTAATCCAGGTAGGCACAGCCAACAAGAATCTAGGTAATCAAGGTAGGCACAGCCAACAAGAATCTAGGTAATCCAGGTAGGCACAGCCAACAAGAATCTAGGTAATCAAGGTAGGCACAGCCAAAAAGAATCTAGGTAATCCAGGTAGGCACAGCCAACAAGAATCTAGGTAATCAAGGTAGGCACAGCCAACAAGAATCTAGGTAATCAAGGTAGGCACAGCCAACAAGAATTTAGGTAATCAAGGTAGGCACAGCCAACAAGAATCTAGGTAATCAAGGTAGGCACAGCCAACAAGAATCTAGGTAATCAAGGTAGGCACAGCCAACAAGAATCTAGGTAATCAAGGTAGGCACAGCCAACAAGAATCTAGGTAATCAAGGTAGGCACAGCCAACAAGAATCTAGGTAATCAAGGTAGGCACGGCCAACAAGAACTGGAACAGTGCGGTAGAGGCTGGATGGACAAAAGGCCGCGGATATGTCAGGAATGGATGGGACACGCCATCAAGGTGGAATACGAGAAGATAACATGCTCAGGAGATGACATTAAGGTGGAAAACGAGTGAATGATATGCTCATGAGATGACAGTGGCCATATTGCTACCTCCATGGGAGCCCCTCTAATGACTGCTAGCCATATCAGCACCATGAGAACGTTTACTACACAACTGAGTTGATGTGTGATATGTTATTGTGATTTTTACAGAAACACAACTTAACGAATCTGGATCGCGTTGCCATGACGACACCTCTTCTGTCAGAGAGCCCGGCGGATGATGATGATGGGAGTTCTGATTACGTGACAGGAGAGGAACATGAGACTGGCTGGACACACGCTCAAGTTGCCTGATAGTCAAGAAGATGATCCAAAAACATGTCACAGAAGATGTACATATGAAACACTATTTGATAGAAACTGTTAGTAGCCCGTTCCCTGGCGATCTCTGGTGCCTGTGTTGCTGTTAAAGGCAGAAATTTAAAAAAAAACTGAAATCACAATGTTTACCATCAAGCTAAGCCGTCGCAATGAGCAGAGACCTGCTACACACACATACAGACTGTAGCCAATCCCCTGAAGGTTAGAGACCTGTTACACACCCAGACTGTAGCCAACCCTCTGAAGGTTGGAGACCTACTACACACCCAGACTGTAGCCAACCCCCTGAAGGTTGGAGACCTGTTACACACCCAAACTGTAGCCACCCATTAGAAGGTTGGAGACCTGTTACACACCCACACTGTAGCCACCCATTAGAAGGCTAGAGACCTGTTACACACCCAAACTGTAGCCACCCATTAGAAGGTTGGAGACCTGTTACACACCCACACTGTAGCCACCCATTAGAAGGCTGGAGACCTGTTACATACCCCCTGAAGGCTGGAGACCTGCTACAGACCCAAACTGTAGCCAACCATCGAAAGTTTGGAGACCTGCTACACTGTGACAGTTCTAGCTGGATCATGGGCATTTAGGGTAGTGGAGATTGGGCTTACGACTCTAGGAACAAAGGATGCTTGAATGTGTGTCAAGGTCAATCACCGTCTCGACACTATGTCGACAAAGAAAACAAGAGGCTAAACTAGAAGACTTTGTCTGGTACAGGGGAAGAGGAAGGGGATGGGGTAGGGTGGGTATGTTTGGAGCTGAGGTGGGGGTTCCTAGCTGACCATCCTGACGTTCCGAATTAGCATAGTTTGGGGGCGGGGGAAATTGCTGACAGTTAGATGCCGCCACGACCGGCTACGACATATAGAGTGACAGGCATTCGGGGATATTCATCCAATAAAAATTATTTGAGAGTAGTTCCAAATTAGTGATGGCTAAGTAAGAAAACCAACAGAAGCCCATTGGACAGCCATGTTGTTGCTTGAGATGATAAAATACTATGCAAAGAGAACCTGAAGCAGGCTGGCAAGGAGAGAGACTGATAGGCTGTCAGTAGTCTGGAAGGGAGAGTGAGTTTGCAGGGTCACTGAACCATCATACACCTAGAGTGTTGGCTAGTCGTTCTATGGGTGTTTATGTTGGATACCATGTGGAGATTAAGAGATCTGATTGTGTGTCGTACGTGCAGGACACATAGAGAACGATGCGTGATCTAATTGCATATAATGTACAGATTCGTGTGAATACGTTAAGTGATCGAAGTAATTTTGAATGCACAGAACGCCTAAGGACGAGATCTGAATGTCTGTTGAGCGTACGAAGAAGAAGAAGAAGAAGAAGAAGAAGAAGAAGAAGAAGAAGAAGAAGAAGAAGAAGAAGAAGAAGAATGTCTGTTGTATGTGCAGGACACTTTTGGAACGGTGTGTGTTCTGAGTGTATGTGTATGCACAGATGTACTGAGTATGCATCCGACTATACGTAGCGTGATCTAATGACATATGAATGCACAGATCGTCTGAAGATTTGTAAACCGATTGTATGTGAATGTATAGATCACCTGATTGAAGGTGATCTGGTTATATGTGAATACACAGAACGACTGAATACGTAATACGATCGTGATGACGAGTCTGTGAGTGTGTGTTGAGTGTACAGACAAGGGGAGTGCAGTGGTGACAGGCTGGGTTGTGTAGCTTGGGTGACATATCAAGAGCTAGTGCTTAAAACCTCCGATGTAGTTCAATATATATATAATGATTATTTCCTTAAGATGTACTTTGTTCTTTTTGATAATATTGTTTTGATTTAACAATTATTTAATCATATCATTTTTGTTGGATGGTGATGACTGTGTTATTTCCTGTGTGAAGTGTCGTAGTGTGGATACATGTTGTAATCCTTTAGATAAGTAAACTCAACAGCGAAGCCTTATCCGGTACAACACACACAGACTGTAGCCAACCCCCTGACGGTTGAAGACCTACTACACACCCAGACTGTAGCCAACATCCTGAAGGTTGGAGACCTACTTCACACCCAGACTGTAGCCAACACCCTGAAGGTTGGAGACCTACTTCACACCCAGACTGTAGCGAACACCTGAAGGTTGGAGACCTACTACACACCCAGACTGTAGCCAACCTCTTGAATGTTGGAGACCTACTACACACTCAGACTGTAGCAAGCCCCCTGACGGTTGGAGACCTGCTACACACACAGACTGTAGCCAGTCTCATGAAGGTTGGATTATTTTGTGCCTGACGCAACTTCCTGATCAGTATGTTGTGCCTGACGCGACGTCCTTGTCAGTATGTTGTGTCTGACGCGACGTTCTTGTCAGTATGTTGTGCCAGTCGCGATGTCATGATTAGCATATGCCTGACGCGACGTCCTTGTCAGTATGTTGTGCCTGACGCAATGTCCTGATCATTATGTTGTGCCTGACCCTGACGCAACATCCTGACCAGTATGTTGAGCCTGACGCGATGCCTGACCAGTATGTTGTGCCTGACGCGACGTCCTTGTCAGTATGTTGTGCCTGACCCTGACGCAACGTCCTTACCAGTATGTTGTGCCTGATTCTGACGCAACGTCCTGACCAATATGTTGTGCTTGACCCTGACGCGACGTCATGACCAGTATGTTGTGCCTGACGCGACGTCCTGACAAGTATGTTGTGCCTGACGCGACGTCCTGACCAGTATGTTGTGCCGGACCCTGACGCAACATCCTGAGCAGTATGTTGTGCCTGACCTTGACGCGACGTCATGACCAGTATGTTATGCCTGATGCTACGTCCTGACAAGTATGTTGTGCCTGACTCGACGTCCTAAGCAGTATGTTGTGCTTGACCCTGACGCAACGTCCTGACCAGTATGTTGTGCCTGACCCTGACGCAATGTCCTGACCAGTATGTTGTGCCTGACCCTGAGTCGACGTCCTGACTAGTATGTTGTGCCGGACCCTGACGCGACGTCCTGACTAGTATGTTGTGCCTGACCCTGACGCAATGTTCTGACCAGTATGTTGTGCCTGACCCTGACGCGACGTCCTTTTTTGGATGAGAGTTTGCAGGGGGGGGGGGGGGGGTTGAACCATCAAACACCTCGAGTTTGGCTTGATGCGCTCATTAGGTTAGTATAAAGGACACCCTGTGAACAGTAAGAGAGTCGAATGTGGGTTGTATGTGCAGGACACCTTGTGAACGATGTATGTTCTGATTATATGGGAATGCACAGAACGTCTGAGTATGCGAAGTGATCTAATTATATGGGAATGCACAGAACGTCTGAGTATGCGAAGTGATCTAATTATATGGGAATGCACAGAACGTCTGAGTATGTGAAGTGATCTAATTATATGGGAATGTACAGAACGTCTGAGTATGCGAAGTTATCTAATTATATGGGAATGCACAGAACGTCTGAGTATGTGAAGTGATCTGAATATATGTGATTGCACAGAACGTCTGAGTGTTTGGAGTGATCTGATTATATGTGATTGCCTAGAACGTCTGAGTATGTGAAGTGATCTGAATATATGTGATTGCACAGAACGTCTGAGTGTTTGGAGTGATCTGATTATATGTGATTGCCCAGAACGTCTGAGTATGTCAAGTGATCTGAATATATGTGATTGCACAGAACGCCTGAGTATGTGAAGTGATCTGAATATATGTGATTGCACAGAACGTCTGAGTATGTGAAGTGATCTGAATATATGTGATTGCCCAGAATGTCTGAGTATGTGAAGTGATCTGATTATATGTGATTGCCCAGAACGTCTGAGTATGTGAAGTGATCTGATTATATGTGATTGCACAGAACGCCTGAGTACGTAATCTGATTGTGAGAACGAGCTTATGAATATGTGTTGAGTTTGCAGACAAGGGGAATGCAGCCGTAAGAATCCTGGGTATGTTAGATGTTGGAGGAAACACCAAAAGCTAGTGTTTACAACCTCTATATACATTTTAGTTAGTTTTGAAGTTCTCTGTTTTTTTGTTGATATTGTGCAACGACTATTCTTGTAATAAATGGTATTGTTTTGTTTGATGGTCATGATAGTGTTTACTTGGCGAAGCCGTGTCGTGGTGTAGATACATTTTGTAAGTCTTTAGAGAAGTAAACTACTCAACTTAAAAGCTTTACGCTGCCACTCAGTTAAACATCCAGGCGTGACGGTGAGTTTAACATCCTGGCGTGACGGACAGTTTGACATCCTGGTGTGACGGTGAGTTTACATCCTGGTGTGATGGGCAGTTTAACATCCTGGTGTAACGGGCAGTTTAACATCCTGGTGTTAAGGTGAGTTTAACATCCTGGTGTAACGGTGAGTTTAACATCCTGGTGTAACGGTGAGTTTAACATCCTGGTTTGACGAACAGTTTAACATCCTGGTGTAACGGACAGTTTAACATCCTGGTGTAACGGTGAGTTTAACATCCTGGTGTGACAGAAAGTTTAACATCCAGGTGTGACGGTGAGTCAATGAGAAACAACACTGGGTTGAGGAAGATGTGAATGTCCATGATCGTACGTATAGGCCAGATGGTACGATAGATGATGGTGATGATGATGGTGATGATGGTGTTGATGATGGTGATGATGTTGATGGTGATGATGGTGATGATGATGTTGATGATTGTGATGATGTTGATGATGGTGATGATGATGTTGTTGATGATGGTGATGATGTTGATGTGATGATGGTGATGGTGATGATGATGTTGATGATGGTGATGATGTTGATGATGGTGATGATGATGTTGTTGATGATGGTGATGATGATGTTGATGATGATGATGGTGATGGTGATGATGATGTTGATGATGGTGATGGTGATGATGATGTTGTTGATGATGGTGATGATGTTGATGAGGATGGTGATGATGTTGATGATGATGATGGTGATGATGTTGTTGATGATGTTGATGATGATGTTGATGATGATGATGATGATGATGATGTTGATGATGATGAGGATGTTGATGATGATGGTGATGATGGTGATGATGTTGATGATGATGAGGATGGTGATGATGATGTTGATGATGATGATGCTGGTGATATGGTAAAGGACATCAGATAAGAAACGATAAATGTAACCAAGACATGACAACAATGAACAGAAACATCTGTGCTAGCTCGCATTGATCATGTTCTCTTCTTGTCACTGTCTCGCTCCCCTTGGAGCATAGTGCGACAACTACAGATTAATTCTCCCTGTAGGGTTGCACTGTGTGTGATCTTGTAGCTGATTTTCCTAGCAAATTGTTTTACATGATGAAGTTACTAGCTACTTCCACAACTCTCTTTAGCCACCTTTTACGATATTACTTGGGTGGTTTCAGTTGGTCCTTCTCTCCTGCTTGGTAACGGCAAAGCCCGCACTCCTGCTGGTTCAGAAATTGTGTGTCTGGGACCGAATAACCAAAAGCTGTTGGAACTGGTTCATGTCGTGTTAGGCCTCGACTACCAGGTTGAGGCATGCGCCTTACTCAGTCGATCTCATTGGTGGGCCACCCCTCGCGTGGATGCCCACAGTTGTAGGACCAACAGACCATCCCATTCAGCGTCCATATAACTGTACAAAGACAATTATAAAAAACATGATAGAAACAGAAAATGTAAGAATTTATTGGCATGTTTGCGGGGTCTAACTGAATCTGTATTATCTTTCTGCAGTGGCGTGTTCCAGAAATTGACATTGTTTTTGACTCTGTATGGCGAGGGAGAGAGAGAGAGAGAGAGATAGAGAGAGAGAGAGAGAGAGAGAGAGAGAGAGAGAGAGCGAGGGGGTGAAGGAGAGAGGGGGTGATGGAGAGAAGGGGTGAAGGAGAGTATGTCATTTTTCTACCACAGACAGTCAGTTTGCTGGGATTGGCTGACCTCTAGATCGCGACCCAGCCGGTCTGAGATTGGTTCACATCTTGATCTGAGATTGATTGACCTCTTGATCTGAGATTGATTGACCTTTTAATTTGAGATTGATTGACCTTTTGATTTGAGATTGATTGATCTCTTGAGCTGGGATTGGTTAACCTCTTGATCACGTGGCAGCCGGTCTATTCTCTGCAACAGATTAAAGTATCCAGAGAAATCAGATACAATCAGCTCATTGAAGAGATAAATGATCGCTGCAGAACCGATGTGATCTTATTTCCCCTGTCAATCAACATAACAACCCAACGTGGGGTTCGAGAGGACGATGTCAATCTCCCTAGAACTCTTCACTGCAGCTCTCGAGAAAGTTCTCAAAGAGCTAAGTTGTGGAAATAATGACGTCAACAGTGGGAAGATTGCTTGACCACTCACTCAAGGTTAGCAGCATGATCATCCTCAGTCACATCGTCAGAGACGATGAGCAATGTCTACTCCAGCTCAGCAAAGCAAGCCAGGTAGTTGGTTTTAGAGACATATCCCAGTACAGATGGCACACGTTCTGTTAACGACAGGGAATTGTTCGATCTAGATCTTCCGACAGGGAATTGTTCGATCTAGATCTTCCGACAGGGAATTATTCGGTCCAGATCTTCCGCCAGGGAATTGTTCGATCAAGATCTTCCAGCGGGAACTTGTCTGGTCCAAATCGTAAATTCATGCACTTACTTGGTAAAGAAATGACCAACTGTCACGTGTTAAATGGTGAGATTTACCTGGTCAAGAAATGACCAACTGTCACGTGTTAAATGGTGAGATTTACCTGGTCAAGAAATGACCAACTGTCACGTGTTAAATGGTGAGATTTACCTGGTCAAGAAATGACCAACTGTCACGTGTTAAATGGTGAGATTTACCTGGTCAAGAAATGACCAACTGTCACGTGTTAAATGGTGAGATTTACCTGGTCAAGAAATGACCAACTGTCACGTGTTAAATGGTGAGATTTACCTGGTCAAGAAAGGACCAACTGTCACGTGTTAAATGGTGAGATTTACCTGGTCAAGAAAGGACCAACTGTCACGTGTTAAATGGTGAGATTTACCTGGTCAAGAAATGACCAACTGTCACGTGTTAAATGGTGAGATTTACCTGGTCAAGAAATGACCAACTGTCACGTGTTAAATGGTGAGATTTCACGGGGGAGAACAGCCAGGGTGTCATTCTCAATCTTATCAGAGCCATCTTCAACAATAGACAAACGACACACGTTCAGTAGCATGGTCATTTCAGCCAAACTTCGGGGACTCTGGTTGTAGAGAAATCTGACTTCTTCAATGTAGAACAGGAAGTCTGGTTGTAGAGAAATCTGACTTCTTAAATGTAGAACAGGAAGTCTGGTTGTAGAGAAATCTGACTTCTTAAATGTAGAACATATAGTCTGGCTGTAGAGAAAGCTTATTTTCTTATGTAGAACATGGAGTCTGATTGTAGATAAAGCTGATTTCTTCATTTAGAACATAGTATGATTGTAGATAAAGCTGATTTCTTCATTTAGAACATATAGTCTGGTTGTAGAGAAAGCTGACTTCGTCATGTAGAACATAGTATGATTGTAGAGAAAGCTGACTTCTTCATGTAGAACAGGGAGTCTGGTTGTACAGAAAGCTGACTTCTGCATGTACAAAGACATTCAACGCAAGGTACTGCTAGAAGAGCATGCAAACTTCCTGCACGCAGGCTTCCTGTTAGGAGGCTAGAAGTATCGATGTTTTCATGCGTTGACTGTAGTAATCACATGCATTGACCCGTCAAATCATTAGTATTTGTCTATAAGCATGCATAAAGTAGTTAGGTGTCCAGTTGGCTGTCATATCCTTATTGTATATCTGTCAAATGTTTCTTGTATTGACATTCCTTCACGGACCAGGGTCCCTGGAGGATAAAGATGGCGCGCCTCAGACCTGCGTCTCTCTTTCAGAAATGGCAAAGGACGAGGATTTATGGAAAAGTAACGCTACGTGTTTGGGATCAGTGATTATTCTATTGTGCACTTTCTTCAGTTGTGTAAAGTACTGACATATCTCAGGGGAGAGAGTGCACTCATCTACAGTGCTCATATCTACCATCCCTTCTAGATTTAGACTAATAATTCGCCCCATGTCATCCAATTGCCTCATTGACAGATAACGTTCCCGGTCTAGCCTGAAGTGGGCAGCTTCAAACCGGTCCTTCTCGAAATGATTCATTGACTGGATGTACCGGATCCGGTTATCTTCGAATGCAGGTCCCCAGTTATGTGCCGGTTGTGCCAGTTTCTTTATACGCTGTAAGTCAAAATAAAGAGAATGGTTCAAATGACAAACTGGCAAGACACACATTCATTACAAGAACTCGGTACACGACAAGATGACCCCAATGATCTCTACGTCTGGAGGTCTTTCGTCTTGTCCAGCCTAAACCTCTTGTCCAATCTAAACCTCTTGTCCAACCTAAACCTCTTGTCCAACCTGTCCAACCTAAACCTCTTGTCCAACCTAAACCTCTTGTCCAGCCTAAACCTCTTGTCCAACCTGTCCAACCTAAACCTCTTGTCCAACCTAAACCTCTTGTCCAACCTAAACCTCTTGTCCAAACTGTCCAACCTAAACCTCTTGTCCAACTTGTCCAACCTAAACCTCTTGTCCAACCTAAACCTCTTGTCCAAACTGTCCAACCCAAACCTCTTGTCCAACCTGTCCAACCTAAGCCTCTTGTCCAACCTAAACCTCTTGTCCAACCTGTCCAACCTAAACCTCTTGTCCAACCTGTCCAACCTAAACCTCTTGTCCAAACTGTCCAACCTAAACCTCTTGTCCAACTTGTCCAACCTAAACCTCTTGTCCAACCTAAACCTCTTGTCCAAACTGTCCAACCTAAACCTCTTGTCCAAACTGTCCAACCTAAAGCTCTTGTCCAACCTGTCCAACCTAAACCTCTTGTCCAACCTAAACCTCTTGTCCAACCTAAACCTCTTGTTCAAACTGTCCAACCTAAACCTCTTGTCCAACCTGTCCAACATAAACCTCTTGTCCAACTTAAACCTCTTGTCGAACCTAAACCTCTTGTCTAACCTAAGCCTCTTGTCCAACCTAAACCTCTTATTAGCCGTAGGCTCGTTCGGTCTAACAACATTGACAGTGAATATTTATTTTGTCATGTCATTTTGAAGTGTACATACGTCCATTATCTGGCCTAAAGTACCGATCTGGCCTAAAGTACCGATCTGGTCTAAAGTACCGATCTGGCCTAAAGTACCGATCTGGCCTAAAGTACCGATCTGGTCTAAAGTACCGATCTGGCCTAAAGTACCGATCTAAGCTGAAGTACCGATTTGGTCAGATGTACTGATCTGGCCTAAAGTACCGAACTGGGCTAAAGTACATATCTGGACTAAAGTTCCGAACTGGGCTAAAGTACTTATCTGGACTAAAGTACCTATCTGTGCTAAAGTACCTATGTGAACTAAAATACCGAACTGGGCTAAATTACCGATGTGGACTAAAGTAATTATCTGGATCTGGATAAAGTACCAATTTGAACTAAAGTACTGATTTTATGGAAAAAATGAGTATTACTATGCGGTGTAGTGTCTTCTACAAACATGTTATTTCTCTTCTTTAAAGGAGTGGAGAAGTAAGTATGCCAGTCCCGTGCCCGATCCTGCTCTGTCTGAGGCGACGTAGTCGCTCCTCTTGTACCACGACATTTCCAAGGTCATCTGCCTGTGTCCAACCTTCCTTAGTGCGCCTCTTGTGGTATGCCAAGCAGGTGACAGTCTAGATATTATATGCCGAGCTTTAGTGGCTGAGCTCTCGACTCGCTCCGGTGTTTGTGTCTAGTTTTCCGATGTTTGGTGGTTCCTTTTCAGAATATATTTCACAACTCCTTCACCAGGTGGTATCAGGGACTTTATTCTAGGGAATTGATGTGACTTCGATCGGCTATCTTGTTTGTTATGCTGCATTTCATGCCTGGCTCAAGCCGCGGGAGACAGTCCATGACGGAGTTCAACGTTCCGCTTAAATGCACACCAGAATTCAGTCCAGATTATCACTGCTCAAGGACATTTCTGCTCGGACTGAAGCCGAATTCCTCTTGCCCGACCCTGCCTCCACCGGAGGTTACACGATACCTCTCCCAACATCGTGTTCTCAGCACAGTAAGGGTCACGCTGACCAACAGGTGGACAAAGTCAGAAGCCTCGGCGGTGGGAAACGTGCAAACAGGGAGTTTGCCACGGACAGTCACGGAAAGCTTGACACAAACATTGGTCTAACACACTCCTCGCGGCGTTATCCCAAAGCTGCGGAGTACACAACTTCACCTGGGAAGTATGTAGGGATTTCGGTCGACACGCTGCGCATGGACACAGTCTCACCAGTTGGACATAGTAGTGGTGGATCGATGCAACAGGCCTTTGACACCTTTGCGAACATTATTATTATTATTATTATTATTATTATTATTATTATAGAAACAAAAAGGGAGGAAGTTTCGGTCCCTGCTAGGTTTCTGGGTTTATTCTGTTAGCACATTTTGATCTTTAATGCAGCTACATCTTCGCTGTATTACAAATTTCGCCCATGACACACCTTTCACTGTTTCTAGTGCCATCTTCCTAACGCTTCCTCTATATTGTTCGACCTTCTATGTTGGTTTGTTCGGTGGCAGGCATTTGAGCCCCCATAACACACTGTGCGCTGAAGATGAAGTGTTGGAGATGTCAGTAATAAAAGTTGAGCCACGTATCATTACTGTGAGAATAACTGCTCTACCGCTGTGCTAGACGGGATACCTTTTGATCGTACCTTAAGTTGGTGTTGTTTCTGGGCCAGTGTTGTTTCTGGGCCAGTGTTGTTTCTGGGCCAGTGTTGTTTCTGGGCCACTTTTGTTAATGGGCCAGTGTTGTTTCTGGGCCAGTGTTGTTTCTGGGCCAGTATTGTTTCTGGGCCAGTGTTGTATCTGGGCCAGTGTTTTTTCTGGGCCAGTGTTGTTTCTGGGCCAGTGTTGTTTCTGGGCCATAGTTGTCTCTGGGCCAGTGTTGTTTCCGGGGCAGTGTTATTCTTCGGACAGTGTTGTTTCTGGGCCAGTATTGTTTCTGGGACACTTTTGTTTATGGGCCAGTTTTTTTTCTGGGCCAGTGTTGTTTTTGGGCCACTTTTGTTAATGGGCCAGTGTTGTTTCTGGGCCAGTTTTGTTTCTGGGCCAGTGTTGTTTCTGGGTCAGATTGTTTCTGGGCCAGTGTTGTTTCTGGGTCAGTGTTGTTTTTGGGCCACTTTTGTTAATGGGTCAGTGTTGTTTCTGGGTCAGTGTTGTTTCTGGGCCAATTTTGTTAATGGGCCAGTGTTGTTTCTGGGCCAGTGTTGTTTCTGGGCCACTTTTGTTAATGGGCCAGTGTTGTTTCTGGGCCAGTGTTGTTTCTGGGCCAGTGTTGTTTCTGGGCTAGTGCGGTTTATGGGCCATATTTGATGTTATGGTAATGTTGAGACGGGTGGTTGTTGTTTGGTTAATGTTGAAACGGACTGGTTGTTGTTGTGGTAATGTTAAGATAGACACGTTGTTGTTGTAATTTTGAGACGGACTGGTTGTTGTTGTGATAATGTTGAGACGGACTGGTTGTTGTTGTGATAATGTTGAGACCGACTGGTTGTTGTTGTGATAATATTGAGACGGACTGGTTGTTGTTGTGATAATGTTGAGACGGACTGGTTGTTGTTGTGATAATGTTGAGACGGACTGGTTGTTGTGAGAAATGCGCTAGAAGACTTCTCAACATTAAGAATTCAAGACACAACATCCGGGCTCCCAGAAACGACATCCGTGCTGCCAGAACCAAATCCGGGCTCCCAGAAACGACATCCGTGCTCCCAGACACAACATCCGGGCTCCCAGGCACGACATCCGTGCTCCCATGGTGACATGTCAGAGAGCATGGACGCGCCAGAAAACTGGACAGACACAAGCTGAGAAAAGAAGGATGGGGGAATCAGGGTATTCAGGATGGATAGAGCAGAGGACCACCGGGTGGGTTACTAGGACAGACCACAGCCAGTGAGTAACTAGAATAGAAAGAGAGAGAGAGAGAGAGGACAGACCACAGAACATAGCCAGTGAGCAACTAGAATAGAGAGAGAGAGAGAGAGAGAGAGAGAGAGGACAGACCACAGAACTTAGCCAGTGAGTAACTAGAATAGAGAGAGAGAGAGAGAGAGGACAGACCACAGAACATAGCCAGTGAGTAACTAGAATAGAGAGAGAGAGAGAGAGAGGACAGACCACAGAATATAGCCAGTGAGTAACTAGAATAGAGAGAGAGAGAGAGAGAGAGGACAGACCACAGAACATAGCCAGTGAGCAACTAGAATAGAGAGAGAGAGAGAGAGAGAGGACAGACCACAGAACATAGCCAGTGAGTAACTAGAATAGAGAGAGAGAGAGAGAGAGAGAGAGAGAGGACAGACCACAGAACTTAGCCAGTGAGTAACTAGAATAGAGAGAGAGAGAGAGGACAGACCACAGAACATAGCCAGTGAGCAACTAGAATAGAGAGAGAGAGAGAGAGAGAGAGAGAGGACAGACCACAGAACATAGCCAGTGAGCAACTAGAATAGAGAGAGAGAGAGAGAGAGAGGACAAACCACAGAACTTAGCCAGAGAGTAACTAGAATAGAGAGAGAGAGAGAGAGAGAGAGAGGACAGACCACAGAACTTAGCCAGTGAGTAACTAGAATAGAGAGAGAGAGAGAGAGAGAGAGGACAGACCACAGAACATAGCCAGTGAGTAACTAGAATAGAGAGAGAGAGAGAGAGAGAGAGAGAGGACAGACCACAGAACATAGCCAGTGAGTAACTAGAATAGAGAGAGAGAGAGAGAGAGAGAGAGAGGACAGACCACAGAACTTAGCCAGTGAGTAACTAGAATAGAGAGAGAGAGAGAGAGAGAGAGAGAGAGAGAGAGGACAGACCACAGAACATAGCCAGTGAGTAACTAGAATAGAGAGAGAGAGAGAGGACAGACCACAGAACATAGCCAGTGAGTAACTAGAATAGAGAGAGAGAGAGAGAGAAGGCACCGAAGAAGGCTAGCACTGAGAGGGAGAGCCAGAGATCACGCACTTGTAAGCATTTGACTGTGTATTGTGTTTGAGTCGACGCTGACACTTGGTCACACGTCGACGCCGACTCCAACGCCCCTGAGTGGCAGTCGTCTGCATACTCGTCAGAAGGAGACGTCTTACTTCCAACAAGAAGCTGTCGTCCCGACAACACATTGCAACTCATGTGTTACTCTTGACCTGACAACTACAGTAACAGAACCACTGTTGTTTGTCGTAGACACGAGAACCACTGTTGTCTGTCGTAGACACGAGAACCACTGTTGTCTGTCGTAGACACAAGAACCACTGTTGTCTATCGTAGACACGAGAACCACTGTTGTCTGTCGTAGACACGAGAACCACTGTTGTCTGTCGTAGACACGAGAACCACTGTTGTCTGTCGTAGACACGAGAACCACTGTTGTCTGTCGTAGACACAAGAGCCACTGTTGTCTGTCGTCCACATAACAATCTCTGTTTCCAAGAGTGTTAGACTTGACTGGGGAACTACCCCAGTGCAAAACCGCTGTAGTCACAGAGTTCCTGATTAGACGACGAGGAAGAGGAACCAGAAGATCTAATCACTGTCATAATCTTCTTGACGTTAAGACGAGACAAGAGGCGCAGAAGGCACCTACGTTGTAGAAGCTGACAGGTGGGACATAAGGCCACCAGAGGACATAAAGGTAGGACAGAGAACAATTAGCTAGATAGAATAGTATCAACTCAAATAGATATAAACTGTGAATGGAACATTTGCTATATTTGACCACGTGAGAGAACCTAGAGTTGTTCTACTGCTAGAGAAATACCTGTGCTAACTGCATGAAACTCTTGAGATACTTTTTAGTTAGATAAGTGTGAATGGACAATAGACAATGGGGACAGCCTAGACAAGTGGTTAGGTTACACGGCTAACAGCCAGAAGGTGCTGGGTTCGATCCCCAGCTCTCCAGCTCAGATCACTGATACCGGCATACAACAACATCAACAGCAACAGTAACAGCAACACCAACAACAGCAAATACAAAAACAACGGCAACAACAACAGCAACAACAACAGCGCCAATTACAACAGCAACAGCAACAACATCAACAACAACAGCAACAACAACAACAACAACAACAACAACTACAAGAACAGACTCGGGGAACACAACGTTTTCATAATGAAGGCGCCAACAACAACCTCATAATGAAGGCGCCCACAGCAGCCTGATAATAAAGGAGCCAACAACAACCTTATAATGAAGGCGCCGACAGCAACCTCATAATCAAGTGTAAAAGACCACTCATATGAAAAAAAGAGAAGATAATCTAATGGAGGTTGGGGCGGGGTGGTAGGGGGCGTGGTGGTAGGGGGAGTGGTGGTAGGGAGAGTGGTGGTAGGGGGAGTGGTGGTAGGGGAGTGGTGGTAGGGGAGTGGTGGTAGGGGGAGTAGTGGTAGGGGGAGTGGTGGTAGGGGGAGTGGTGGTAGGGGGAGTGGTGGCAGGGAGAGTGGTGGTAGGGGAGTGGTGGTAGGGAGAGTGGTGGTAGGGAGAATGGTGGTAGGGGAGTGGTGGTAGGGGAGTGGTGGTAGGGAGAGTGGTGGTAGGGGGAGTGGTGGTAGGGAGAGTGGTGGTAGGGGGAGTGGTGGTAGGGGAGTGGTGGTAGGGGAGTGGTGGTAGGGAGAGTGGTGGTAGGGGAGTGGTGGTAGGGAGAGTGGTGGTAGGGAGAGTGGTGGTAGGGGGAGTGGTGATAGGGGAGTGGTGGTAGGGGGAGTAGTGGTAGGGGGAGTGGTGGTAGGGGAGTGGTGGTAGGGGGAGTAGTGGTAGGGGAGTGGTGGTAGGGGGAGTGGTGGTGGGGAGTGGTAGTAGGGGGAGTGGTGGTAGGGGGAGTGGTGGTAGGGGAAGTGGTGGTAGGGGAGTGGTGGTAGGGGGAGTGGTGGTAGGGGGCGTGGAACTAGGGGGAGTGGTGGTAGAGGGCGTGGAGGTAGGGGGCGAGGAGGTAGGAGAGGAGGGTGGTGACACCCATTTCGAATGGACAAAGGTATCTTGGTGGTTCGAAACCTAAGACAGTTTGTGCAGCATCAGCCACTCGTCCCTCCACCGCTGCCCCCTCTGGTTTGCGCATGGAGCTGGCAACATCGTCATGTAACCAACAGACACCAGCACAATACGCATAAATGCGTTGGTATAGTGTTTGCTGCAAGATGATGAAATGCGTGCCTCCGTGCTCCTGCTGGGCCGACCGACCGAGAAATGCTGATTACTAATCACTTGCACAAGGGATTGTTCCACCGGATTGGAAAGATGCAGGAGTTAACGAGCATAGTCTGTAAATTGTTAGAGTCAATAATCAAAGAAAACATTGTAATGCATTTAGACAAATTTAATCTAATTAGAAATAGTCAGCATGGGTTTACTAGAGGGAGATCATGCTTAACAAATCTATTAGAATTCATGGAGGAGGTTACTAAAATGATAGATAAAGGGGAGCCAGTGGACGTTATTTATCTAGACTTTGTACAGGCCTTTGATAGATCATCAAGTCAGCTCAGCGTAACAACGGTCTTCCATCGGCAGGCGGGAAAGACAGCCACTGTTCTTCAAGGCTCCGACAGATATAAATCTCTCCCGCGGCATTGAATGAGGTTTGGCTACAACTCTCAGCGATTGGACATGGTAGTGCTCGATCGCGCTCTAGATGCCTAGACGAACAATATTTGTATTATTTGATAGAGTGCCTCATCAAAGATTATTTAGCAAGTTAACATCGCATCGAATTGGTGGCCAAATTGCCAGACGGATTGAAAATTGGTTAACGGGAGAGAGAAGGTATAAATAAGGAGTACTCTGAGTGGTGTGAAGTGAAAAGTGGTGTGCCACAGGGCTCGGTTTTGGGACCAATTTTGTTCTTGAAATATATAAATGATTTGGACATTGATATGGGATCCATGATTGCAAAATTTGCTGATGACACAAAACTATGCAGTAGTGTCTCATCTAAAGCGGAAGTGGATATATTAAGGTCGGATTTAGATACGATTCGTGACTGGTCTGTAAGCTGGCAAATGGAGTTTAATGTAGATAAATGTACAGTTATCCACATGGGTAGATCCAATATGGAACATAATTACAAAATGGGAGAGAACAATATTAGAAAGATAGAAAAGGAAAGGGACCTAAGGGTTATAATAGATCATACAGGAAAGGTGAGTGAGCAAGTCCAGGTAGCAGTGAAAAAGGCAAATGCAATGTTAGGTATGATGAAAAGAAATATTAAACATAGGAGCAAGGAAGTGATAGTCAAACTGTATAAAGCTTTAGTTAGACCTAGATTGGAGTACTGTGTACAGGTGTGGAGTCCTTATCGTAGAGGGGATATAAACATGCTGGAAAGGATACAAAAAAGAGCGACAAAGCTGATAGTGGGATTCCAGAATTACAGTTATGAGGAAAGACTCAGAAAAACCGGTCTACAGTGTCTCGAAGAGAGAAGAATTCGTGGTGACTTAATAGAGGTTTATAAGATGATCAGAGGAATGGATAAATTAGACTATAACAAGTTTTTAAAAATATAACCACCAACAAGAACAAGAGGGCATAGCTACAAATTAACCAAAGAGAAGTCCAGATTAGATATTAGAAAATAGTTTTTTAGTCAGAGAGTGGTGAATGCTTGGAATGTATTGCCATAGGAAGTAGTGGAGGCAGAGACAATTAATGCATTTAACAATATATTGGATGCGCATAGTTTATAAAGGAAGAAAAACTAAATTAAACGAGTTGTATACAGACTCTGCAGAGTCTTCTAAACCAGTATAAAGAAGTTAAGTATATGTTTAATTGAATGATCATTGTGCGTACGGATTTCTGTAAATCGAAAACATCTTAATTCGAGTACTCCGTGTGCTAGTAAATGTTTTGACCTTATGAAAGAATGAATGGCTGTAGTGATTGTAGTGATGGTTTCTACCTGCCATAGTGTACCACTTCTCTCTCTCCTGATCAACAAAAAGGCCTCTATAGGTAGTGGGATCAGAGACATGGACCCAAAAGCCCATCCCATGTAGATGGCCCATCTTGGAAACGTGTAAGAATTGATGCTGACTGGTTCCAATGTGCCGATACTAAAAAACCAGGTGAACTGCAAGTAGGGGAAGGGATAGCATTAGTACAACTGACATCTCGGGATGGAGGGGGATAGCATTAGTACAACTGACATCTCGGGATAGGGGGGATAGCATTAGTACAACTGACATCTCAGAATGGTTTGGGGGGGGGGGGGGGATAGCATTAGTACAACTGACATCTCGGGATGGGGAGGGATAATATTAGTACAACTGACATCTCAGGATGGGGGGGGGGGGGGGAAGATAGCATTAGTTCAACTGACATCTCGGGATGGGGGGGGGGGGGGGAGGGATAGCATTAGTACAACTGACATCTCGGGATTGGGGGGGGGGGGGGGGTGGTCGGATTAGCAGTGCTAACATATCGGGGGGCAGGGGAGGAGAATAAAAAGCATTACCACAAATAATATTTCGGGGGGGGGGGGGTGATGATAATCTAACAAGAATAACGTCAATATATGAAAGATAATTTTGGGCGGGAAAGGGGGGGGGGGGGAGATTTTAGAGAAACAACAGCATTACGAAAGTGTAGAGTTCCTGGTATGGTGTGTTGTTGTGGTGGTGTATGGTATGGTGTGGTGTGGTATGGCTTGATGTGGTGGTGTGTGATGTGTGGTATGGTGTGGTGTGGTGGTGGTGTATGGTATGGTGTGGTGTGGTATGGCTTGATGTGGTGGTGTGTGATGTGTGGTATGGTGTGGTGTGGTGGGGGTGTATGGTATGGTGTGGTGTGGTATGGCTTGATGTGGTGGTGTGTGATGTGTGGTATGGTGTGGTGTGGTGGTGTGGTAGTCTGTGATATGGTGTGGTGTGGTGTGGTGTGGTATGGTGTGGTTTGGTGTGGTGGTGTGGTGTGGTATGGTGGTATGGTGGTGATGTGGTGGTGTGGTATTGTGTGGTATGGTGGTATGGTGTGGTGGTGTATGGTATGGTGTGGTGTAGTATGACTTGATGTGGTGGTGTGTGATGTGTGGTATGGTGGTGTGTGGTATTTGGTGTGTGGTGTGGTGTGGTATGGTGGTATGGTGGTGATGTGGTGGTGTTGTGTGGTGTGGTATGGTGGTGTGGTGTGGTTTGGTATGGTGGTATGGGTGGTGGTGTGGTAGTCTGTGATATGGTGTGGTGTGGTATAGTGTAGTATGGTGGTGTGTGGTGTTTGGTGTAGTGTGGTGTGGTATGGTGGTATGGTGGTGATGTGGTGGTGTGGTGTGGTATGGTGGTGATGTGGTGGTGTGGTGTGGTGTGGTGTGGTGGTGGTGTGGTGTGTTGTGTTGTGGTGTTGTGGTGGTGGTGGGGTGTGGTGTGGTATGGTGTGGTGTGGTGTGTTGTGGTATGGTTTGGTGTGGTGTGTTGTGGTGTTGTGTGGTGTGGTATGGTGTGGTATGGTGGTGTGTGGTGTTTGGTGTGTGGTGTGGTGTGGTATGGTGGTGATGTGGTGGTGTGGTGTGGTATGGTGGTGATGTGGTGGTGTGGTGTGGTATGGTGGTGATGTGGTGTGGTGTGTTGTGTTGTGGTGGTGGTGGGGTGTGGTGTGGTATGGTTTGGTGTGGTGTGTTGTGGTGTTGTGTGGTGTGGTGTTGTGTGGTGTGTTGTATGGTGTGGTATGGTGTGCTGTGGTGTGGTATGGCGTGTTGTGGTGTGGTATGGTGTGGTAAGGTATGGTTTGGTATGTATGGTTTGGTATGGTATGGTATGTATGGTGTGGTGTAGTATGGTGTGTTGTGGTGTGGTATGGTATGGTGTGGTGTGTTGTGGTGTGGTGTGGTATGGTACGGAATGGTGTGGATAATGTGATGTGGTACGGTATGGTGTGGTATGGTGTAACTATATATATATATATATATATATATATATATATATATATATATATATATATATATATATATATATATATGTGTGTTTGTGTATGTATAGGTGTGTGCATGTGTAGGTGTGAATGTGTTTGTGCAGGTGTATGTGTGTGTAGGTGTGTGTGTGTATAGGTGTGTGCATGTAGGTGTGTGTGGGTGTGTGTGCAGGTGCGTGTAGATGTTTGTGTAGGTGTCTGTGTGTAGGTGTGTGTGTGTAGGTGTGTGTGCAGGTGCGTGTAGATGTTTGTGTAGGTGTATGTGTGTGTGTGAGTGTGCGTGTAGGTGTGTGTTTGTGTAGGTGTGTTTGTGTGAGTGTTTGTGTGTGTGTGTGTGTGCATGTGTTGGTGTGTGTGTGTGCGTAGGTGTGTGTGTGTGTGTATGTGTGTGTGAGTGTGTGTGTGTGTGAGTGTGTTGGTGTATGTGGAAAAAAAAGTTAACCCCACCAATCCATGACTCCTTAATGTGGAAGGCATTCTACAGCAGCATGTTTATGTGGAAGGCATTCTACAGCAGCATGTTTATAACAGGATAATTAGTAATCATGTTAGAGAACTACACTAGGTGACAGATATGTGACGGCTGGAGGTCTGTGAACAAGTTCTCTGAGTGAACATCAGACAGTTTAGTGGCGACAACACCATCTACATCACGTGTCATATGACGTTTGTAACAATAGAACATAGTCTGACCTTGTACACTCTCTCATGTCGATCAACAAGGTGTGTGGTTTATGTGAGACGTCTGACCGTGTACACAGTCTTGTCGATCAACAAGGTGTGTGGTTTATGTGAGACGCCTGACCGTGTACACAGTCTTGTCGATCAACAAGGTGTGTGGTTTATGTGAGACGTCTGACCGTGTACACAGTCTTGTCGATCAACAAGGTGTGTGGTTTATGTGAGACGTATCTCACAAACTTTCTTGATGTCAGAGTTTGTGTGAATGATAATTTGAATGTCGATGTAGCCTGTTTTTTTTTCGTCGAGCGATATTTATTATTAATAATGACAATTGTATTATGGATTGTGTATGTGTCATTTATGGGTACATGTTTTGTATTTCTGTTTTAAATAAAGTTATTTTTCTACTGGCTACTCGAGGACATACAGATACGGGGTAGGTTCGTTCTGACGGTAAAGGCTTTTGACAAAATATATTGTATCTGAAATAAATAAATAGATGTGGGTTGGTGGGTGGGTGGGTCGGCAGATTGATTTATTGTGAGTATACATGACAAAATGGCATTCTCCGGAACACACATTGTGATACATAACACATAATGTGACAGAAAGAACATATAATGTGACAGAAATAACACATAATGTGACAGAAAGAACACATATTGTGACATAAAGAACACATAATGTTGAACTTATATTGTCGGCAAGGACCTGCTGTAAGTTGACGTTTTTCCACATCACGTCACTCTAGCTCTAATGTAGTCTCGTCACATCACGTCACTCTAGCTCTAACGTAGTCTTGTCACATCACACCACTCTAGCTCTAACGTA
>JAVGWX010000024.1:205486-270486 GCA_036924085.1 Ariolimax columbianus | reverse complement strand
ATCCTGAGGCTGTCGACACTGCCATAGAGTTTGTCTAGTGTTGCCACTGGTGATGACCACATCTGCTCTCTCTGATCCTCGTATGTCTGACAGTTTTGCAGCAAATGCTCAGCGGTCATTTTCCCTGTACCACAGGTGCATTCGTCGGTGCCACCTATCTTCAATTTATTGAATAGGTGGTACCTCAGTCTATTGTGGCCAGTGCGAAGTCTGAAGACCACGACCTGCTCTCTTCTGTTCAACTGGTAATAGGCATCGTTTTTTGTGTAGCCAGTATGTTCTGTTTCCCATCTGACCATGTATCTGGCTCTAATAAGCCTTTTTGACTCTTCGTATGTCATACTAGTATCTGGTTGTGGTAGTCTTGCACCTTCTTTTGCCAGTCTGTCTGCCTCCTCGTTGCCTTGGATGTTACAGTGGGATGGAACCCACTGTACCACTACTCTTTTGGGTGCGGACTGCTGGCATAGTTGACAGAGTACTGCTCTTAAATCATTAAGTTCAGTATTTTTCTGTCTTTTTAGTACTGTGACTACGGCCAGGTCATCTGTAAGCAGGACTATATGGCTTTTATTCCTTTTACCTGTCACCATTTCTTCTACTGCAGCCTTCAGTGCCTCTGCCTCAGCTCTGAAATTAGTTGTGTATTTTCTAGTTGCGACTGATAGTGTTATTTTTCTGCCATTTTGTGACTCAGGAATGCTCCTGCCCCTTCGTTCTGTGTTGTGTTTGTTACAGAACCGTCTGTGTATGCATGGGTCCAGTCCATGCTTGGGTAGTTTTTCGTTATGTACCCCAGGGTTGTATCTCTTCTTTCTTTTTCAGTCTGGCTGTTTTTGTTTCCAATACCTGGTAGATTTTCTACCACATCTGGAAATATATGCTGCCTCCAGGTAGGCTTTCGTACAGTAGGGATGGGCTTTGGTGTTGTTAGTGCGTTCATAGGGTCTTCATCTTTGCTTTGGATATTTCTGCAAAGTTTCTCCGCTTTAGTTTCCCATTTCCAAAATTGTTTAGTCTCTGGTACATTGGATGGTCCGTCAGTCTTCGGAGTTTCTCTGACTGCAGCTGGGCTCTGCAGTCTCTTCTATCGGTCATGGATTGCAGTTTTGTAATCTTTTCAAGTTCTACAATTGGCGTTGACTTCATGCCACCTGTTATGATTCTCATGGCTTGGTTTTTAAGTTTGCTAATTTTATCGAAGTTCGCCTTTGCTGCTGTTGTCCACGTACGTCATGCAGGTACACAAGTAGGTCATGTAGGTACACACGTAGGTCATGTAGGTACACACGTAGGTCATGTAGGTACACAAGTAGGTCATGTAGGTACACAAGTAGGTCATGCAGGCACATCTCCCACCAGTTAAGACTTGGCTCCAACTTCCTCCAATCACCACTGTGTCTCATCTCCCTCCAATCACCACTCTAGCCCATCTCCCTCTAATCACCACACCACCTCACTTCCATCTAATCACCGCACCTCCTCCTCTTTCTCTAATCATCACTCCGCATCATCTCCCTCAAATGACCACTTGGCACTACATCTACAACTACGCTCTGCCCACCACTCGGCCCCATCTCCACCACTTGGCTCCACCACTCGGCCCCACCTCCACCACTCGGCTCCAGCTCCAGCTCTCGACTCCTCCTCCACCACTCGAATCCATCTCCACCAGTCGACTCCACCCCACCTCCACTACTTGGCCCCATCTCCATCACTCGGCTCCACCCCACCTCCACCACTCGGCCCTACCTCCACCACTCGGCTCCACCTCCACCTCTCGACCACCTCCACCACTCGAATCCATCTCCACCACTCGAATCCATCTCCTCCACTCGAATCCACCCCACCTCCACCACTCGGTCCAATATCCATCACTCGGCTCCACCCCACCTCCACCACTCGGCCCCATCCCCACCACTCGGCTCCACCTCCACCTGTGGACTCCACCTCCACCACTCGAATCCATCTCCACCACTCGGCTCCACCTCCAGCACTCGGCCCCATCTCCATCACTCGCCTCCACCTCACCTCCACTACTCGGCCCCACCTCCACCACTCGGCCCCACCTCCACCACTCGGCCCCACCTCCACCACTCGGCTCCACCTGTCGACCCCACCTCCACCACTCGAATCCCTCTCCACCACTCGGCTCCACCTCCAGAACTCGGCCCCATATCCACTACTCAGCTCCACCCCACCTACACCTCTCGGCTCCACCCCACCTACACCTCTCGGCTCCACCTCCACCTTTCGGCTCCACCTCCACCTCTCGACTCCATCTCCACCACTCGGCACCACCTCAACCTCTCGGCTCCACCTCCACCTCTCGGCTCCACCTCCACCTCTCGGCTCCACCTCCACCTCTCGGCTCCATCTCCACCCCTCCAGCGCACACAGGACCAATAGAAGACAAACCTGCATAACTAGCGGGATGCCCAAGAGGAACTCCACGAAGCAGACGATGGCGGTGAAGGAGGTCTTCCGTCTCCTCAGAAGCTGGGGAAACTCATCAATAAAAGCGCTGGTGATCGTCTCAAACATGCCGAACTGAAGAAGATGCCGAGTCCTACAATAAATACATGTCCTAGCCCTAGCTTGCCTTAAAAACTCGACCTAACAATCGCTCGTCCTAGCAATAACCCATCCTGGGAATCACGCAGCCTAGCCATAACTCGTCCTAGCCATAACTCGTCCTAGCCATAACTCGTCCTAGCCATAACTCGTCCTAGCAATAACCCGTCCTAGCAATAACCCATCCTAGCATTCATTCGTCCTAGCCATAACTCGTCCTAGCCATAACTCGTCCTAGCCATAACTCGTCCTAGCAATAACCCATCCTAGCAATCACCAGTCCTAGCAATCACCCATCCTAGCAATCACCCATCCTAGCAATCACCCGGCTTAGCAATCACCCGTCCTAGCATTCACTCATCCTAGCATTCACTCATCCTAGCATTCACTCATCCTAGCAATAACTCGTCCTAGCAGTCGCTCGTCCTAGCAAAAGTTCACCTGCGGTTAGTCAATAACAAAATTACAAGGAGCCTGTTATTAGTCCTAACCTTGACTATGAAAGAGCAGGAGGGGAAAGTGGAAGTTAGGCCCATATGTAGCTCATTCAATTTGTCATTGACTTGAGAAGTATGAATGTCCCCCTTTGACGGGTTTACCCGACTGGTGCATGGGGCAACACACCTTATTGACCAGGTCTGCTTCTCTACCGGTTTGTCAGAGCAATAGAGATCAAATAGTGATATAATTCTTCATCTTGCAGGGAAAAATACCTACAGAAATACTCAGGGAGATGTAACCAGTGTTTGAGGAATTCTGTCCATCGTATGCTTCTGTAAAAAACTGTGTAAGCAGTTTAAGTGTGGCCGTCCCCATCTTGCTGATCTTCCAAGATCAGGAAGACCATCCACCGAGTGCAGCGACGGAAATGCTGCAAGAGTGAAGACAATCATTGACCAGGATAGGAAAATGACAAGTCCAGAGATATCTAGGTCAGCAAAACTGAAGGAAAAAGTTTTTAGAATTTTACACAACAGACTGAACATGAGAAAAGTGTGTGTGCCCGGTGGGTCCCGCGTCTGCTGACATGTGGACAGAAACAAACGAGGGTTGATTGCTGTGGCCAGTTGCTCAAAATGTGCCGGTCGAAGACATGTTGCCGACCATGGGGACAGTAGATGAGACTTGGGTTCACCGTTATGGCCCAGAATCCAACATTTCCAACATGCAGTGGAAAACCCCGGGCTCACCAACACACGTCAAGCCAAGAGCACAGAAATCTGCAGGGAAAGTGGTGCTGACTGTTTCTTGGGACGTAAAATGTGTCAGATTGAAAGATTACCTGCCTCATGGCAACACGGTTAATGGGCAATAATATGCAGATATCCTTACCAAACTAAGAAAGACTGTGACCAGAAAACGAGGGATAGCGCGCACTCAAATTTTGCCTTTGCTTCAAGACAACGTGCCCTGCCATAAAGCAAGACTTGTGCTGCAAACAGCCAACGATTTAATATGGAAATTCTTCCACACCCACCACATTCTCAGGATTTAGCTCCATCAGGCTTTTTTTGTTTTCCCAAAACTTAAAAAAGCTGAAAGGAAATCATTTTGACAGAGGCGAAGATGTCACACTGGCTTGTGATAACTGGTTTAGTTAGAAAAATAGGTTACTTTATTCTGAAGGTCTTTTCAAGGTCACGCAGAGATGGTAGATATGTAGAAATTCAGGTGGTGGCATTGAGAAGGAATAAGCCCTGTGCCAAATTTCTACTTTCTCCTTTTACTCCTTTATGGTCCTAGTAAACACTTATGACAAGCCCTTTGTGCCCTTGAGAGGTCTGACAGAAACAAATGGGGTTGGTTGGAGGGTATTGAGAGAGGTCTGACATAAACAGATGGGGGAAAGGGGGGGGGGGCGAGGAGGGAGTTCAGAGAGGTCTGACAGAAACAGATTGGGGGGAGGGGGGGGCGAGAAGGGAGTTCAGAGAGGTCTGACAGAAACAGATTGGGGGGAGGGGGGGGGGGGGGAGCTCTCTCCACAAGGTCCTTAATCTACTCTCTCCACAAGGTCCTGAGCCGCTTTATTCAGAAGGTCTTCTTCGGACGTCTGTTCATATCTTTGTTTCACACCTACACCCGGAAGTAGTTCCTATGTTTATATTTTGTCCGTTAGCCGTGTCAACACCTGCTGTGCTGCTATATAGCTAGTTTTGTTGTTCTCTTATGGTGATCATATTTATAATGTTAACACTATCAGACGAGTTTGTGCGTCCCACTTGTCTCTGTGTCCCACTTGTCCCTTCCTCTCATGTGTCCCTTTCTCCCACCTGTCTCTTCCTTCCCCTTGTCCCTTTCTTTCACGTATTCCGGTGTCCCACTTGTCCTTTCCTCCCACTTGTCCTTTCCTCCCACTTGTCCCTTCCTCCCACTTGACCCTTCCTCCCACTTGTCCTTTCCTCCCACTTGTCCCTTCCTCCCACTTGACCCTTCCTCACACTTGTCCCTTCCTCCCACTTGACAATTCCTCCCACTTGTCCTTTCCTCCCACTTGTCCCTTCCTCCCACTTGACCCTTCCTCCCACTTGACAATTCCTCCCACTTGTCCTTTCCTCCCACTTGTCCTTTCCTCCCACTTGACAATTCCTCCCTCTTGTCCTTTCCTCACACTTGTCCCTACCTCCCACTGGACAATTCCTCCCACTTGTCCTTTCCTCCCACTTGTCCCTTCCTCCCACTTGTCCTTTCCTCCCACTTGTCCCTTCCTCCCACTTGTCCTTTCCTCCCACTTGTCCCTTCCTCACACTTGTCCCTACCTCCCACTTGTCCCTTCCTCCCACTTGTCCTTTCCTCCCACTTGTCCCTTCCTCACACTTGTCCCTTCCTCACACTTGTCCTTTCCTCACACTTGTCCCTACCTCCCACTTGACCCTTCCTCTCACTTGTCGCTTCCTCCCACGTGTCTCTTTCTCCAACGTGTCACTTTCTCCCGCTTGTCCATTCCTCCAAATTTTCCCAGTGTCCCACCTGTCCCAGTGTCCCACCTGTCCCACCTGTCCCACCTGTCCCAGTGTCCCACCTGTCACAGTGTCCCACCTGTCCCAGTGTCCCACCAGTCTCTGTGTCCCACCGGTCCCAGTGTCCCACCTGTCTCTGAGTCCCACCTGTCTCTGTGTCCCACCTGTCCCAGTGTCCCACTTGTCCAAGTGTCCCACCGGTCCCAGTGTCCCACCTATCCCAGTGTCCCACTTGTCCCTGGGTTCCACCTGTCTCTGTGTCTTCTTCTTCTTCTTCATCGTACGCTGTCAGACGTCAACCTTGTCTAGCACACAAGGTAGTTCTATGTCCTAGACTCTAGCACACAAGGTAGTTCTATGTCCTAGACTTTAACACACAGAGCCAGTCCTATGTCCTAGACTCTAGCACACAAGGCCAGTCCTATGTCCTAGACTCTAACACACAAGCCAGTTCTATGTCCTAGACTTTAACACACAAAGCCAGTTCTATGTCCTAGACTCTAACACACAAAGCCAGTTATTTGTCTTAGACTCTAGCACACAAGCCAGTTCTTCTTCTTCTTCGTCGTACGCAGTCAGACGTCAACCTTTATTTTTTCGAAAAAAGCAGCGGTCATCCTGAGGCTGTCGACACTGCCATAGAGTTTGTCTAGTGTTGCCACTGGTGATGACCACATGTGCCCTCTCTGATCCTCGTATGTCGAGCAGTTTTGCAGCAGATGTTCAGCGGTCATTTTCCCGGTACCACACGGGCATTCGTCGGTGCCACCTATCTTCAGTTTATTGAATAGGTGGTATCTCAGTCTATTGTGGCCAGTGCGAAGTCTGAAGACCACGACCTGCTCTCTTCTGTTCAACTGGTAATAGGCATCGTTTTTTGTGTAGCCAGTATGTTCGGTTTCCCATCGGTTTCCATGTATCTGACCCTAATAAGCCGTTTTCACTCTTCGTATGTCACACTAGTATCTGGTTGTGGTAGTCTTGCACCTTCTTTTGCCAGTCTGTCTGCCTCCTCGTTGCCTTGAATGTTACAGTGGGATGGAACCCACTGTACCACTACTCTTTTTGGTGCGGACTGCTGGCATAGTTGACAGAGTACTGCTCTTAAATCATTAAGTTCAGTATTTTTCTGGCTTTTTAGTGCTGTGACTACGGCCAGGTCATCTGTAAGCAGGACTATACGGCTTTCATTTCTTTTACCTGTCACCATTTCTTCCACTGCAGCCCTCAGTGCCTCTGCCTCCGCTCTGAAATTGCTTGAGAATTTTCCAGTTGCCACTGATAGTGTTATTTTTCTACCATTTGGTAGACTCAGGAATGCCCCTGCCCCTCCGTTCTGTGTTGTGTTTGTTACAGAACCGTCGGTGTATGCATGGGTCCAGTACATGCTTGAGTAGTTTTTCGTTATGTACGTCAGGGTTGTATCTCTTCTTTCTTTTTCAGTCTGGCAGTTTTTGTTTCCAATACATGGTATATTTTCTACCACCTCTGGAAATATATTCTGCCTACAGGTAGGTTTTCGTACAGTAGGAATGGGCTTTGGTGTTGTTAGTGCGTTCATAGGATCTTCGTGCATCTTTGCTTTGGCTATTTCTGCAAAGTTTCTCCGCTTTATTTTGCTATTTCCAAAATTGTTTAGTCTCTGATGCATTGGATGGTCAGTCAGTCTTCTGAGTTTCTCTGCTTGCTGCTGGGCTCTGCAGTCTCTTCTGTCGGTCATGGATTGCAGATTTATAATCTTTTCCAGTTCTACAATTGGCGTTGACTTCATGCCTCCTGTTATAACTCTCATGGCTTGGTTTTGGAGTTTGCTAATTTTATCGAAGTTCGTCTTTGCTGCTGTTGTCCATGCCGCAATGCCATACTCGAGAACTGGTCTCACTCTTCCAGTGTACAGTTTCTATAGTATACTTTCGTCTGCTCCCCAGCTTGTGCCAGCAAGTTTCTTCATGATTGTCATTCTTTCTCTGGCTCTCATTCGGTTTCTCTCGATCTGACTTTTCCATCTCATGCGCCGATCAAATGTGACTCCCAGGTAGTTTGGCTTGTCGTTTGGCTGCAGGTATTTGCCATTAAGACTTATTTTGGTGTTTTGGGGTTTGTTTGAAAGCGAGAATATCATACATGTTGTTTTTTCCTCGTTTATTTTGACCAGCCATGTGTTCGCCAACTCTTCCAGCGATGTTAGGGCCTGCTGCATCCGATTTCTTGCTATGGTGAGATTCTTTTCAGAGGTCCACATAGCCAGATCGTCTGCAAACATGGAGCTGTGGACTCTTCTTGGTATATTCTCTGTGATGTTGTTTATATACACCAGGAAGAGTGTGGGTGACAGTACTCCCCCTTGGGGTACTCCCTGCTCAAGTGTCACCTTTTTGCTCAACAGCCTTTGCACTTGAACTCTTACTGTTCTGTTTTTGGGGTAGTGGCTGATCCATTTGTACATTTTCCCACAAACTTCACTTATTCGTAGCTTGACTTTAAGTCCTTCTTTCCAGACTTTGTCAAATGCCTTTTCTAGGTCCACCCAAACCGATACTGTGTGTTTTTGCTCCTGGTAAGCATACTCTATTTCCTGTGCTATGAGGGTGACCTGATCCTCAGTGGATCTGTGCTGTCTAAAGCCTGCTTGCTGTGGAATTAGTATGTGTTTTTCTTCCAGATGCCACATCAGTCTGGTGTTTATCATATGTTCCATCAGTTTGCCTACACAGCTCAATAGACTGATATGCCTCTATCCATTTGGATCTATTTTGTCTTTTCCTTTCTTTGGTACTGGTACAAGTACTGCGTCTTTCCATGCCTGGGGTACATTTGCTCTCCACTAATGTCTGTATGCCTATCTGCAGGGACATCAATGTGGTTTGCTCTGACATAATGTTCTATAAAGACGTTTGCTGCTTTTTTGCCAGTGAGCATGTTGTCGCCCTGCTTGATGGTAATTTGTTTGTTTGATGGAGTTTCGTCATTCATGGCTCTGACTAACTTCCATAGTTTGTTCCCTTCTTTGTCTAAATTGAGGCTTTCTGTTTTTGTTTTTCCAGCTTTCTCTTGCTGTTTGGTTTAGAGTGTATTTGTATTTCGCCGTGGTGGCTTTGAGGGCGATATTTGCCTCCATAGATTGTTCTCGTTCTGCCATGTTCCTAGCATTTGTGACTGCATCTTCCGCTTTCTGCAACTCATCATTTCAATAGGGCTTATAGTTTTTCCTAGCCCCTCTTGGGATGGTTTCAGTGGCGGCTTACATTATTGCCTTGCTAAGGCTTTCCACCATGGGCTTCATTTTGTTATTCTGTGTGTTGATGGTTTCACACAGCCCATCTGTCAGGAGTCTCTGTGTCCAATCTCGGTAAACGTTATGCCTTCTCTACAAGTTATCGTTGCATCAACTTGAGCCGGTTTCCAACGTTCCTATAAGCGACTTTATAATCATAGATGCTGTCAGGAGTTGCTGTCAGGGATGCTGTCAGGAATTGCTGTCGCGGATGCTGTGACATGAGCTCAAGTCTGTTAGTTCGGTCCTATTTTGTTTAATTGAACATTTTATAAACGTGACGTCACGAGATCCACACATCACGAGGTTCACACATCACGAGATCCACACATCACGAGATCCACACATCACGAGATCCACACATTACGAGATCGACACATCACGAGATCCACACATCACGAGATCCACACATCTCGAGATCCACACATCACGAGATCCACACATCACGAGATCCACACATCACGAGATCCAGACATCACGTCAATCACAGAGTGTGGGGTGACGAGGACCAGACCTCAAATCAGGAACAGAACATGACCTTAAAAGGACCATTTAAGCAGTCTCGCACAGAGAATGACCCAACTAAGATCAGATCTCAAACCACGCGATACACGTGACTTCATCGTGACTAGGACCTGCAGTCACGTACAGTGCTTGACCTCACATCATGCCCAGAGAGTGACCTCATGGAGACTAGACCTCAGGTCATGCTCAGAGAGTGACCTCACGAGGACTAGACCTCAGGTCATGCTCAGAGAGTGACCTCACGAGGACTAGACCTCAGGTCACTTACAATACTTGACCTCACAACATGCTCAGAGTGACCTTATCACACACAATGCGTGACCTTACAAGGACCTGACGTAAAATCACGTACAATGCGTGACCTCTCGAGGACCTTACCTCAAGTCACGTAAGATGCGTCACCTCACGAGGGCCTGACCTCAGGTCACGAACAGCACGCGATCTCACATCAGGCTCAGAGAGGGACGTCACGGGGACCTGACCTCAGGTACAGTACAATGCGTGACGTCACGACGACTTTAATTCACTTAGGCAAGGTGATAGAAAATCTTACCTGACTGTCCACGCCGACCATGAATATCATGAGGAAGAAGAGGATGGCCCAAAGCTGGGACGCTGGCATCTTGGACACGGCCTCAGGGTAGGCAACGAAAGTCAACCCCGGGCCTTGACTGACCACATTCTCGATCGGTACGCCCCTACTGTGAGCCATGAAGCCCAGGGTGGAGAAGATGACGAAACCAGCGAATACGCTCGTCCCACAGTTGACCAGCGGCACAACGATGGCGTCTCTAAGGAGGAGGGGGTAGGGAGGGGGGCAATTATACAGGTCAGTCTACTTCCATACTGGACATTACTATCGGGGATGATGTGTTTGAGACTAGATTGTACGAGTTTATGAGGTGATGTGATATTGTGAGGTGATGTGATTGTGTGAGGTGATTGTGTGAGGTGAGGTGATTGTGTGAGGTGATTGTGTGAGGTGATTGTGTGAGGTGAGGTGATTCTGCGAGGTGAAGTGATTGACTAAAGTGAGGTGATTGTATTAGGTGAGGTGATTGTGTGAGGTGAAGTGATTGACTAAAGTGAGGTGATTGTGTGAGGTGAGGTGATTGTGTGAGGTGATTGTGTGAGGTGATTGTGTGAGGTGAGGTGATTCTGCGAGGTGATTGTATTAGGTGAGGTGATTGTGTGAGGTGAAGTGATTGACTAAAGTGAGGTGATTGTGTGAGGTGAGGTGATTGTGTGAGGTGATTGTGTGAGGTGATTGTGATTGTGTGAGGTGATTGTGTGAGGTGATTGTGTGAGGTGATGTGATTGTGTGAGGTGATTGTGTGAGGTGATTGTGATTGTGTGAGGTGAGGTGATTGTGTGAGGTGAGGTGATTGTGTGAGGTGATTGTGTGAGGTGATTGTGATTGTGTGAGGTGATTGTGTGAGGTGATTGTGTGAGGTGATTGTGTGAGGTGATTGTGTGAGGTGATTGTGTGAGGTGATTGTGTGAGGTGATTGTTGTTGTTGGAAGCTACCCGCGCTGAGTTTTGATGACATTTCAGTGGTGGCAGCGGCTCTTCTTACATCTAGTAGATCTTCCTACGTCCAGCGGATCACCTTACATCCAGCGGATCACCTTACATCCAGTGGATCTTCTTACATCTAGCGGATCTCCTTACATACAGAGAATCTCCTTACATCCAGTGGATCTCGTTACATTAAGTGGATTTCCTTACATCCAGTGGATGTCCTTACATCCAGTGGATATCCTTACAACCAGTGGATCTCCTTACATCCCGGAGCGTACATGGAAATGTGGGGACACCCGCCTCCCCTCCACATGTGTTGGTCAGTTGACCCTATTCAATATGTTCTCCCAGATCGAAAGATGGTAGTGTCCAGCCTTCCTGAGTGGTTGCCTCTAACCACGTTACCTGAATACGTTGTGGTCGAACTTGTTGTAACTGGACATGGTGATGAGCGAGCCCCATGCCATGCCGACCGAGTAGAAGATCTGGACAGCGGCGTCTCCCCAGACCCGGAGGTCCAGGAGTTTTTCCCATTTGGGAATTACGTAGAATCTGATGCCTTCCTCTGCGCCCGGCAGAGTGACTCCCCGTATGAGGAGGATGACCAGCACGATGTAGGGGAACGTGGCAGTCACATACACAACCTGCAACGAAATAACAAGGTCAGAGGTCAAGGTGGTACTACAGATGACACTGCTGCAGGGGATGAAGTGTAAGATGAGAGCAATGTACTAGTTGTCTCAACCTTACGTCCAGTCGTGTCTCCATTCTCCTGTCCTCGCTACTCCCTTTCACTGACAATAAACTAGATAACCTTCAATGATTAGGTCAAATGAAGCGTGTTGATAACAGTATCAAACCCAGTCTCTTCGTCATGTGAGGCATTCACTCAACCACCCTGTTAGTCACTCGGCCAGATAATGCCAAAATGTTGTTGTCTGTGTTAGGATAGATTCACCCAGGTAATGGGGAGCGAGAGTAGTGAGGGTCAGGTGAGGTCAAGAGTAGTGAGGGTCAGGTGAGGTCAAAAGTAAAGAGGGTAAGCTGAGGTCAAGAGTAATGAGGGTCAGGTGAGGCCAAGAGTAGTGAGGGTCAGGTGAGGTCAAGAGTAATGAGGGTCAGGTGAGGTCAAGAGTAATGAGGGTCAGATGAGGCCGAGAGTAATGAGGATCAGATGAGGCCAAGAGTAATGAGGGTCAGGTGAGGCCAAGAGTAATTGAGGTGAGAGTGAGGTGAAGTGATCCAGTGGCCCTTCTGGATAAGTGTGGTCTACACCTATATCCATTTCCGAACTTCATCACGACATGTTATAGCCTTTGTGGTCGGACTGTTTCCTTGGACGTGTTGTATATCGTTGTGTATCTTTCCTGTTTAGATGTCTCTATAACTCTGGACGCATTAGCACAGTACTTACACATATTAGCACAGTACTTACACACACATTAGCACAGTACTTACACATATTAGCACAGTACTTACACACACATTAGCACAGTACTTACACACACATTAGCACAGTACTTACACATATTAGCACAGTACTTACACACACATTATCACAGTACTTACACACATTAGCACAGTACTTACACATATTAGCACAGTACTTACACACACATTAGCACAGTACTTACACATATTAGCACAGTACTTACACACACATTAGCACAGTACTTACACACACATTAGCACAGTACTTACACATATTAGCACAGTACTTACACACACATTAGCACAGTACTTACACACACATTAGCACAGTACTTACACATATTAGCACAGTACTTACACACACATTAGCACAGTACTTACACACACATTAGCAGAGTACTTACACACACATTAGCACAGTAGTTACACACACATTAGCACAGTACTTACACACACATTAGCACAGTACTTACACACATTAGCACGGTACTTACACACACATTAGCACAGTACTTACACTTATTAGCACAGTACTTACACACACATTAGCACAGTACTTACACACATTAGCACAGTACTTACACACACATTAGCACAGTACTTACACACACATTAGCACAGTACTTACACACAAATTATAAGCGTACATACTACTTATTGTACCCACCCACATTCACCCACCCACATTCACCCACTCACACACGTACGTTTTCCATTCCCACTTCCTGTTCGTTCTCTCTCACAGACACGCCTAGTGGCAAATGGAGATGTGTGGTTGCCAGGTGTGGATGTGTGGTTGACAGGTATGGATGTGTGGTTGACAGGTGTGGATGTGTGGTTGACAGGTGTGGATGTGTGGTTGATATATGTGGATGTGTGTTTGTCAGGTGTGGATGTGTGGTTGACAGGTGTGGATGTGTGGCTGACAGGTGTGAATGTGTGGTTGTCAGGTGTGGATGATTGTGTGTGTGGCCATACAGCCAACACACTAAGTGTTTTGTTGGAGGTTTTGTGTCAAGTGTTGGAAGGCTTGTGTCAAGTTTTCTGTTATAGGGCCTGTGTCAAGTGTTGGAGGGCTTGTGTCAAGTGTTCTTAATAGGGCTTGTGTCAAGTGTTCTGTTATAGGGCCTGTGTCAAGTGTTGGAGGGCTTGTATCAAGTGTTGGAGGTCTTGTGTCAAGTGTTTTGTTATAGATCTTGTGTCAAGTGTTGGAGGTCTTGTGTCAAGTGTTGGAGGTCTTGTGTCAAGTGTTGGAGGTCTTGTGTCAAGTGTTGGAGGTCTTGTGTCAAGTGTTGGAGATCTGTGTCAAGTGTTGGAGGTCTTGTGTCAAGTGTTTTGTTATAGATCTTGTGTCAAGTGTTGGAGGTCTTGTGTCAAGTGTTGGAGGTCTTGTGTCAAGTGTTGGAGGTCTTGTGTCAAGTGTTGGAGGTCTTGTGTCAAGTGTTGGAGATCTGTGTCAAGTGTTGGAGGTCTTGTGTTAAGTGTTGGAGGTCTTGTGTTAAGTGTTGGAGGTCTTGTGTCAAGTGTTGGAGACCTGTGCTCCACAGTGAAGTGACAGGCTTTGATGATGATGATGATGATGATAACAAAGATGTGGATGCAGTCAGCAGCATCATCGTGTAAAATGAATGAATTATTTCGCTAACCATTTCCCTAAAAACATTGGAAGGTACTGTTCAAGAGACCTCTCGAATGTGGCCCGGCTAGATCTGCAGCCGTCTGACTTGTGGAATGTGGCCCAGCTAGATCTGCAGCCGTCTGACTTGTGAAATGTGGCCCAGCTAGATCTGCAGCCGTCTGACTTGTGGAATGTGGCCCAGCTAGATCTGCAGCCGTCTGACTTGTGGAATGTGACCCAGCTAGATCTGCAGCCGTCTGACTTGTGAAATGTGGCCCAACTAGATCTGCAGCCGTCTGACTTGTGGAATGTGGCCCAGCTAGATCTGCAGCCGTCTGACTTGTGGAATGTGACCCAGCTAGATCTGCAGCCGTCTGACTTGTGGAATGTGGCCCAGCTAGATCTGCAGCCGTCTGACTTGGGGAATGTAGCACAGCTAGAGCGGTAGCCGTCTGTCTCGACCAACATGGAGAAAGGAAGACAAATAGGAGCTTCAGGAAATCTAATACAACAAATTCGCTGCAGGAAATCAATAACAGGAAACCAGTTACAAGACATCAGTTACACGAAGTCAATAACTGGAAATCAATAACAGGAAATCAATAACAGGAATTCAATAACAGGAAATCAGTCACAGGAAATCAGTTACAGGAAATCAATAACAGGAAACATTCAGAAGAACCTGAGAGAAGTTAGAGGTACAAAGACGATCCAAGTCAAAACCAGACAGTTAAGATATTTGGTCACACTAAACGAAAAGACATTGCTGAAAACAGCACTGGAAGTGGATGGATAGCACTATGAGATGGAGACTGGAAAGACTGGAAAACGGAAGCACCAAGAGATGGATACTGGAAGATAGAAGCACCAAGAGATGGAGACTGGAAGATAGAAGCACCAAGAGATGGAGACTGGAAGATAGAAGCACAAAGAGATGGAGACTGGAAGATAGAAGCACCAAGAGATGGAGACTGGAAGATAGAAGCACCAAGAGATGGAGACTGGAGAGACTGGAAGATAGAAGCACCAAGAGATGGAGACTGGAGAGACTAGAAGATAGAAGCACCAAGAGATGGAGACTGGAAGATAGAAGCACAAAGAGATGGAGACTGGAGAGACTGGAAGATATAAGCACCAAGAGATGGAGACTGGAGAGACTAGAAGATAGAAGCACAAAGGCAGGCAGTAGAGGACGTTGGGTACGCTTATCAATAGACCTTCAACGGGGTGATGGCCGATGCACTCATCCGGACGTCAACAACTTGCACATTCTCTTGTGGCCCCTTCCTTTTACTTGTTTGTGTTGGACATTCTGGGGAAAGATGGGAATTGTCCTGCCTGGGCACTTGGACATTCTGGGGAAAGGTGCGGGGCTTGTCGTCCTGGGCACTTGTACATTCTGGGGAAGGGAAGGGCTTGTCATCCTGGACACTTGCACATTCTGGGGAAAGGTAGGGATTGTCGTCCTGGGCACTTGGACATTCTCGGGAAAGGTCAGGCTTGTCGTCCTGGGTACTTGGACATTCTGTGGAAAGGTAGGGATTGTCGTCCTGGGCACTTGGACATTCTCGGGCGGGAAAGGTCGGGCTTGTCGTCCTGGGTACTTGCACATTCTGGGGAGAGGTGGGGCTTGTCGTCCTGGACACTTGGACATTCTGGGGAGAGGTGGGGATTGTCGTCCTGGACACTTGGACATTCTGGGGAAAGGTAGGGATTGTCGTCCTGGACACTTGGACATTCTGGGGAAAGGTAGGGATTGTCGTCCTGGACACTTGGACATTCTTGGGAAAGGTAGGGATTGTCGTCCTAGACACTTGGACATTCTGGGGAAAGGTGGGGCTTGTAGTCCTGGACACTTGGACATTCTGGGGAAAGGTAGGGATTGTCGTCCTGGACACTTGGACATTCTGGGGAAAGGTGGGGCTTGTAGTCCTGGACACTTGGACATTCTGGGGAAAGGTGGGGCTTGTCGTCCTGGACACTTAGACATTCTTGGGAACGGTGGGGCTTGTCCTTCCTGAGCCCTTGGACATTCTACTGAACAGTAGTACTTACCTTTCCTGAGGACTTGATTCCCTTGTACAGACACAGGAACACAATGACCCATGCTATGAACAAGCAAACTAGAAGCGGCTTGCGAATGGTTCCCATGTTTTCTATGCCGTCACTCATTTCAAGGACGTTTCGTCTGTTAGACCAGGAAACTAAAGGTCACATGTGCTCATCAGTAATTGGAAATATGTGCTTCTGTGAATGTTCCTTGGTGTTCTATCTGCCTGCCTACCTGCCGGTCTGCCTGTCTGTCTGCCAGCCTGTCTGTCTGTATGTCTGTCTATCTGCCTGCCTGCCTGCCGGTCTGTCTGTCTGTCTGCCAGCCTGTCTGTCTGTATGTCTGTCTATCTGCCTGTTTGTCTGTCAGTCTGCCAGCCTGCCTGTCTACCTGCCTGTCTGTCTGCCTACCTGTCTGTCTGCCTGCCAGCCTGTCTGTCTGTATGTCTGTCTATCTGCCTGTCTGTCTGCCAGCCTGTCTGTCTGTATGTCTGTCTATCTGCCTGTCTGCCTGCCTGCCGGTCTGTCTGCCAGCCTGTCTGTCTGTATGTCTGTCTATCTGCCTGTTTGTCTGTCAGTCTGCCAGCCTGCCTGTCTACCTGTCTGTCTGTCTGCCTGCCTGTCTGTCTGCCTGCCTGCCTGTCTGTCTGCCTGTCTGTCTGTCTGCCAGCCTGTCTGTCTGTATGTCTGTCTATCTGCCTGTCTGTCTGCCAGCCTGTCTGCCTGTATGTCTGTCTATCTGCCTGTCTGTCTGCCAGCCTGTCGGTCTGTATGTCTGTCTATCTGCCTGTTTGTCTGTCAGTCTGCCAGGTATCGGCGGTACAACGAATGAAACAATTCATAATTGTGGCAATACAGAGGTCAAGTGGCAGCAGGGAACCTTGATGGCAGCATGGCATGACAGAAGAGCATCGGATGATTGAGAATGAAAACGGCATCAAAAGAGACTGATATATGATCGTTTCACTTCAAGTCGTACAGGACAAATGTATGCGAACATACTTGAGCAAAGTTCAGTCTGGATTATCTATGGGGAGATGGTATACTGAAGCATAAGTCTCATTCAGACAATTAATCGGAAATAACCACTACGCCAATAAACCCTTTTAAATATATCATTTATAAGTCAGGAGGAGACTTTTGATAGTTGAGGTGGAAACAGTTCTAAACTACGTTATACCACTATGGAATACAAGGCAATACCAGTTGTTAGATAAGGTGGGAGCCTTCTACCATCAATGTGTGGTAAGAGCAACTGATGGAGTCTGTTTCACCCCTGCTGTACACCGTTTACATGGACAAAATAACAACGGAAGCCAGCCAAATTGCAGCATCAGAAGTAGAATGCCTCCATAAAACCACAGATCCCAACACGAACAATCTCTAGAAACGATCAACACCTAACGAACGGGATGAAGGTAGACTAACAAATGATACACTCGCACGTTCAGCTTTTCTCCAACATGAATATTAGCACGTCATAGACTAAAACTGTAACCATGACCAGATCACCGAGGTCACTTAACATGCATGGACATTCATCTCAAGTACTTGGACCAGATCACCCAGGTCACTTAACATGCATGGACATTCATCTCAAGTACTTGGACCAGATCACCCAGGTCACTTAACATGCATGGACATTCATCTCAAGTACTTGGACCAGATCAAATACCTGGACGTTTTGAGAAAAGGTAGGCGTTCGTAGAGACATTCAAGGGGTGTCAGAGAGCCTGTGACTTATGAAACGACACTTTTTCTGACCGACGGGATCATGAACTTGGCGGGTTACACTTGTCAAAGTTGATCATTATCAAAGGGCTCTAGAGATGAACTTGTGAAATGGATTTTCAACGAAAAGCACGAGGAAAACCGAATATCAGATGGATAGTTGGTATAAGACAAATCTTAGAACACGGACTTCCAATGATCAACTCCAACACACTTGGTAAACAAATAAGGGCTGGAGCTCTACACAACGCTTTTCAGCACAAGGTGAAAGACAAGTCAGCCAGCCAGTACCTCCTGACAAACTTGATTACCTGACGCTAGCTTGACGCAGGAGAAGGCCAGGACAAGGCGAGTAGAAGGCGAGGAGAAGGGGAGGAAAAGGCGAAGAGAAGGTGAGGAGAAGGTGAGGAGAAGACGAAGAGAAGGTGAGGAAAAGGCGAAGAGAAGGTGAGGAGAAGACGAAGAGAAGGTGAGGAAAAGGCGAAGAGAAGGTGAGGAGAAGGTGAGGAGAAGGTGAGGAGAAGACGAGGAGAAGGTGAGGAGAAGGTGAAGAGAAGGTGAGGAGAAGACGAAGAGAAGGTGAGGAAAAGGCAAGAAAAAGAAGAGAAGGTGAGGAGAAGAGGACAATAAGATGATGAGAAGGTGAGGAAAAGGTGAGGAGAAGATGATGAGAAGGTGAGGAAAAGGTGAGGAGAAGACGAAGAGAAGGCGAGGAGAAGGTGAGGAGAAGAGGACAATAAGATGATGAGAAGGTGAGGAAAAGGTGAGGAGAAGATGATGAGAAGGTGAGGAAAAGGTGAGGAGAAGACGAAGAGAAGGCGAGGAGAAGGTGAGGAGAAGACGAAGAGAAGGTGAGGAAAAGGCGAAGAGAAGGTGAGGAGAAGGTGAGGAGAAGACGAAGAGAAGGCGAGGAGAAGGTGAGGAGAAGACGAAGAGAAGGTGAGGAAAAGGCGAAGAGAAGGTGAGGAGAAGGTGAGGAGAAGACGAAGAGAAGGTGAGGAACAGGCGAAGAGAAGGTGAGGAGAAGGTGAGGAGAAGGTGAGGAGAAGACGAAGAGAAAGTGAGGAAAAGGTGAGGAGAAGACGAAGAGAAGGTGAGGAAAAGGCGAGAAAAAGAAGAGAAGGTGAGGAAAAGGCGAAGAGAAGGTCAGGAGAAGGTGAGGAGAAGGTGAGGAGAAGGTGAGGAGAAGGTGAGGAGAAGACGAAGAGAAGGTGAGGAAAAGGCGAGAAAAAGAAGAGAAGGTGAGGAGAAGAGGACAATAAGATGATGAGAAGGTGAGGAAAAGGTGAGGAGAAGACGAAGAGAAGGTGAGGAGAAGACGAAGAGAAGGTGAGGAAAAGGCGAAGAGAAGGTGAGGAGAAGGTGAGGAGAAGACGAAGAGAAGGTGAGGAAAAGGCGAAGAGAAGGTGAGGAGAAGGTGAGGAGAAGGTCAGGAGAAGACGAAGAGAAAGTGAGGAAAAGGTGAGGAGAAGACGAAGAGAAGGTGAGGAAAAGGCGAGAAAAAGACGAGAAGGTGAGGAGAAGAGGACAATAAGATGATGAGAAGGTGAGGAAAAGGTGAGGAGAAGACGAAGAGAAGGCGAGGCGAAGGTGAGGAGATGGTGATGAAAAGGTGATGAGAAGGTGAGGAGAGGGCGAGGAGAAAACTTACTCCCAGAACTCCAATGACGCCAGGTTCCCCACTTCCAGGGAGCCATTGTGCTTTAGTCGGTTGAGCACGCAGAGTTTGGTGTTCCATTCCTTGTCACACTGGGTCCACGGGAGCGTCCAGCTTATGGACATGTAGAGGAAGTAGAAGTCCCAGGCGATAATAACGTTGTAGTAGATGCAGACGATGGCGGAGATGATGACCATACCATAACCGATACCTGGTCGGAGAACAACATCCATTCCATCATCTATCCTCTTCTCTCTTATTGCAACGTTCACATTTCTCTGGGAGATATCAATACACTTATCACAGGCTGCCATGGAGGAGGGGGGGGGGGAGCACAGGCTGCCATGGAGGAGGGGGGGGGAGCACAGGCTGTCATTGAGAGGAGGGGGGAGCACAGACTGCCATAGAGGAGGGGGGGGAGCACAGGCTGCCACGGAGGAGGGGGTGGTAGCACAGACTGTCATTGAGAGGAGGGGGTAGCACAGACTGCCTTAGAGGAGGGGGGGGGTAGCACAGACTGCCTTAGAGGAGGGGGAAGGGTGGTAGCACAGACTGTCATTGAGAGGAGGGGGTAGCACAGACTGCCTTAGAGGAGGGGGGGGGTAGCACAGGCTGCCATGGAGGAGGGGGGGGGTGGTAGCACAGACTGTCATTGAGAGGAGGGGGTAGCACAGACTGCCTTAGAGGAGGAGGGGGTAGCATATACTGCTTTAGAGGAGGAGGGGGTAGCAAAGACTGCCATTGAGAGGAGGGGGTAGCACAGACTGCCTTAGAGGAGGAGGGGGTAGCACAGACTGCCTTAGAGGAGGAGGGGGTAGCACAGGCTGCCATGGAGGAGGGGGGGTGGTAGCACAGACTGTCATTGAGAGGAGGGGGTAGCACAGACTGCCTTAGAGGAGGAGGGGGTAGCACAGGCTGCCATGGAGGAGGGGGGGGGTGGTAGCACAGACTGTCATTGAGAGGAGGGGGTAGCACAGACTGCCTTAGAGGAGGAGGGGGGAGCACAGGCTGCCATGGAGGAAGGGGGGCACAGGCTGCACTGGAGGAGAGGGGGGAGCACAGGCTACCATGGAGGAGGGGGGGGGAGCACAGACTGTCATGGAGGAGGGGGGGGAGCACAGGCTGTCATTGAGAGGAGGGGGGAGCACAGGCTGCCATGGAGGAGGGGGGGGAGCAATGGCTGCCATGGAGGAGAGGGGGAAGCACAGGCTGCCATGGAGGAGGGGGGGAGCACAGGCTACCATGGTGGAGGGGGGGGGGGGGTTAGCACAGACTGTCATTGAGAGGAGGGGGTAGCACAGACTGCCTTAGAGGAGGAGGGGGTAGCACAGACTGTCATTGAGAGGAGGGGGTAGCACAGACTGCCTTAGAGGAGGGGGTTGGGTAGCACAGACTGCCTTAGAGGAGGGGGAAGGGTGGTAGCACAGACTGTCATTGAGAGGAGGGGGTAGCACAGACTGCCTTAGAGGAGGGGGGGGTAGCACAGGCTGCCATGGAGGAGGGGAGGTGGTAGCACAGACTGTCATTGAGAGGAGGGGGTAGCACAGGCTGCCATAGAGGAGGGGGTGTGGTAGCACAGACTGTCTTTGAGAGGAAGGGGTAGCACAGACTGCCTTAGAGGAGGAGGGGGTAGCACAGGCTGCCATGGAGGAAGGGGGGGTGGTAGCACAGACTGTCATTGAGAGGAGGAGGGGGTAGCACAGGCTGCCATGGAGGAGGGGGGGTGGTAGCACAGACTGTCATTGAGAAGAGGGGGTAGCACAGACTGCCTTAGAGGAGGGGGGGGGGGGTGGTAGCACAGACTGTCATTGAGAGGAGGGGGTAGCACAGACTGCCTTAGAGGAGGAGGGGGTAGCACAGACTGCCTTAGAGGAGGAGGGGGTAGCACAGGCTGCCATGGAGGACGGGGGGTGGTAGCACAGACTGTCATTGAGAGGAGGGGGTAGTACAGACTGCCTTAGAGGAGTAGGGGGTAGCACAGACTGCCTTAGAGGAGGAGGGGGTAGCACAGACTGCCTTAGACGAGGAGGGGGTAGCACAGGCTGCCTTGGAGGAGAAGGGGGTGGTAGCACAGACTGTCATTGAGAGGAGGGGATAGCACAGGCTGCCATGGAGGAGGGGGGCGGGTAGCACAGACTGTCATTGAGAGGAGGGGGTAGTACAGACTGCCTTAGAGGAGGAGGGGGTAGCACAGGCTGCCATGGAGGAGGAAGGGGGTGGTAGCACAGACTGTCATTGAGAGGAGGGGGTAGCACAGACTGCCTTAGAGGAGGAGGGGGTAGCATAGACTGCTTTAGAGGAGGAGGGGGTAGCACAGGCTGCCATGGAGGAGAAGGGGGTGGTAGCACAGACTGTCATTGAGAGGAGGGGGTAGCACATACTGCCTTAGAGGAGGAGGGGGTAGCACAGACTGCCTTAGAGGAGGAGGGGGTAGCACAGGCTGCCATGGAGGAGGGGGGGTGGTAGCACAGACTGTCATTGAGAGGAGGGGGTAGCACAGACTGCCTTAGAGGAGGAGGGGGTAGCACAGGCTCCATGGAGGAAGGGGGGGTGGTAGCACAGACTGTCATTGAGAGGAGGGGGTAGCACAGACTGCCTTAGAGGAGGAGGGGGTAGCACAGGCTGCCATGGAGGAGGGGGGGTGGTAGCACAGACTGCCTTAGAGGAGGAGGGGGTAGCACAGGCTGCCATGGAGGAGGGGGGGTGGTAGCACAGACTGTCATTGAGAGGAGGGGGTAGCACAGACTGCCTTAGAGGAGGGGGGGTGGTAGCACAGACTGTCATTGAGAGAAGGGGTTAGCACAGACTGCCTTAGAGGAGGGGTGGGGGGTGGTAGCACAGACTGTCATTGAGAGGAGGGGGTAGCACAGACTGCCTTAGAGGAGGGGGGGTGGTAGCACATACTGTCATTGAGAGGAGGGGGTAGCACAGACTGCCTTAGAGGAGGGGGGGGTGGTAGCACAGACTGTCATTGAGAGAAGGGGTTAGCACAGACTGCCTTAGAGGAGGGGGGGTGGTAGCACAGACTGTCATTGAGAGGAGGGGGTAGCACAGACTGCCTTAGAGGAGGGGGGACGGTAGCACAGACTGTCATTGAGAGGAGGGGGTAGCACAGACTGCCTTAGAGGAGGGGGGGTGGTAGCACAGACTGTCATTGAGAGAAGGGGTTAGCACAGACTGCCTTAGAGGAGGGGGGGTGGTAGCACAGACTGTCATTGAGAGGAGGGGGTAGCACAGACTGCCTTAGACGAGGGGGGACGGTAGCACAGACTGTCATTGAGAGGAGGGGGTAGCACAGACTGCCTTAGAGGAGGGGAGTGGTAGCACAGACTGTCATTGAGAGAAGGGGTTAGCACAGACTGCCTTAGAGGAGGGGGGGGGTGGTAGCACAGACTGTCATTGAGAGGAGGGGGTAGCACAGACTGCCTTAGAGGAGGGGTTGGGTGGTAGCACAGACTGTCATTGAGAGGAGGGGGTAGCACAGACTGCCTTAGAGGGGGGGGGGGGTGGTAGCACAGACTGTCATTGAGAGGAGGGGTTAGCACAGACTTTACCATTGAATGGTAAGAGTTCCAACAATTTTACCCCAAACGGATTTAGATGTGCGAGTTTCCATCCATGTCTAACCGACCTCTGACTGTCCATAGTCTTCCTTTGTGGAGCCGCGTAGCGCAGTGGTTAGCGCCCTGGCTTCGCATCTGAGTGGTCCTGGGTTCATTTCCCAGTTGAGGCGGTAATGTTTTTTTCAGACCGCAATGGCTCCCGGGTCGACTTAGCCTTAAATGGTACCAGTTCAGTCCGGGAAGTAAAAGCGGCGAGGGAGAGGAGATGGCTACCGCCCTCATATAGCCGAGCCTTTGAAATGTGAAATCGCTAACACCTCACACCCCTACGGCAGTAATGCTATGGAATACTTTCCTTTACTTTAGTCTTCCTTCAAGGTGCCAGGATTCTGTCTCGCTTTGTCAGATCACGACCTTTTGACAGGTTCAACATTGGAAATCCCGCTGACAACTAAGTCACCGCCACCATAGCTCTAATGGTACTGGTACACTGTTGAAGTATACCGATAGTTACTGACTCTTTACTAGCCCACACTCTAGTTACTGACTCTTTACTAGCCCACACTCTAGTCACTGACTCTTCACTAGCCCACACTCTAGTTACTGACTCTTTACTAGCCCACACTCTAGTCACTGACTCTTCACTAGCCCACACTCTAGTTACTGACTCTTTACTAGCCCACACTCTAGTCACTGACTCTTCACTAGCCCACACTCTAGTTACTGACTCTTTACTAGCCCACACTCTAGTCACTGACTCTTCACTAGCCCACACTCTAGTCACTGACTCTTCTTGTTCCCACACTTTAGTAACTGACTCTTTACTAGCCCACACTCTAGTCACCGACTCTTCACTAGCCCACACTTTAGTCACTGACTCTTTACTAACCCTCCACCACCTAGTCATGTACCGCTAGACAGTGAACTGACCCTCCACACTCTCCCTCCCCTCTCCCTCCCCTCTCCCTCCCTCCCACCCTCATGTACCTCTAAACAGGGGACTGATCCTCCACACAGAGATGGGACTCAAGCTGGCGAACTGCCCGTAGACCACTTCCATGTAGAAGAGAGGCATGCCACACGTCATGAGGAAGAACGTGTATGGTATCAGGAATGCGCCTTTTGAGAGAGAAACGTGAGCGTCATTTGACGGACAATAACAAGAAACCAGACTCGGAGTGGTTAAGATAGGGAGTTCGGTATTTCGTCTCTGCATCTGTGTGTGTGTGTCTGTGTCTTTGCGTGTGAGTGTTTATATGTGTGTCTTTATGTGTGTGTGTCTGCGTGTGTGTGTTTGTGTGTGTGTGTGTGTGTGTCTTTGTGTGTTTGTGTCTTTGTGTGTGTGACTTTGTGTGTGTCTTTGTGTGTGTGTCTTTGTGTGTGTGTAACGGTTTTTGTTGGAGAATGACGTTGTTAGTGTCGTGTTCTCTTACTGAAGGTCATTGTTTGTGAAGGTCGTTGTTTGTGAAGGTCGTTGTTTGTGAAGGTCATTGTTAAAGGAAACTGTTGCTGGTAGAAATCATAGTTAGTGGAGGTAGTTGTTGTGGAGAGTGTAATAATATAACTGACCTCCTCCGCTTTTGTAGCAAAGATATGGAAACCTCCAAATGTTTCCCAGGCCAACAGCAAAGCCAATACAGGACAAGAGGAAGTCCAGGCGACCTGTCCAGATTTCTCTGCCCTTGATATCGTAGGAGCTCTCGGTTGAGATGACGGACTGTTCCTGCTGTAGGTTGATCCCTGACTTTGGGAAGAAAGGTTGGACATGTTGAGGGGTTGGAGATGTGGTCAGGGATAGAGTGGTCGAGTGTGGTCAGGGGTTGGAGATGTGGTCAGGGATAGAGTGGTCGAGTGTGGTCAGGGATTGGAGATGTGGTCAGGGATAGAGTGGTCGAGTGTGGTCAGGGGTTGGAGATGTGGTCAGGGATAGAGTGGTCGAGTGTGGTCAGGGGTTGGAGATGTGGTCAGGGATAGAGTGGTCGAGTGTGGTCAGGGATTGGAGATGTGGTCAGGGATAGAGTGGTCGAGTGTGGTCAGGGGTTGGAGATGTGGTCAGGGATAGAGTGGTCGAGTGTGGTCAGGGGTTGGAGATGTGGTCAGGGATAGAGTGGTCGAGTGTGGTCAGGGATAGAGTGGTCGAGTGTGGTCAGGGATTGGAGATGTTGTCAGGGATAGAGTGGCAGAGTGTGGTCAGGGATAGAGTGGTCGAGTGTGGTTAGGGATAGAGTGGTCGAGTGTGGTTAGGGATAGAGTGGTCGAGTGTGGTCAGGGATAGAGTGGCAGAGTGTGGTCAGGGATAGAGTGGCAGAGTGTGGTCAGGAATAGAGTGGCAGAGTGTGGTCATGGATAGAGTGGTCAAGTGTGGTTAGGGATAGAGTGGTCGAGTGTGGTTAGGGATAGAGTGGCCGAGTGTGGTCAGGGATAGAGTGGCAGAGTGTGGTCAGGGATAGAGTGGCCGAGTGTGGTCAGGGATAGAATGGCAGAGTGTGGTGAGGGATAGAGTAGTTGAGTGTGGTGCGGTATATCGTGGCCGAGTGTGGTCACTGATAGAGTGGCAGAGTGTGGTCAGGGATTACAGATATGGTAAGGGATAGAATGGCCGAGTGAGGTTATTGATAGAGTGGCCGAGTGTGGTCAGGGATAGTGTGGTCGAGTGTGGTCAGGGATAGAGTGGCCGAGCGTGGTTAGGATAGAGTGGCCGAGTGTGGAGAGGGATAGAGTAGCTGAGTCTGGTGAGAGATAGAGTTGCCGAGTGTGTTCAGGGATAGAGCGTACGTGTGGAGCGAGGAATAGAGTTACAAAAGTTTAAAGATATCATATTGAAAGAGACGAATGTACGACTGTGCAAAGAGAGAGTGAGAGGGAGACTGTATCACATATTCAGGTGTGGAGTGGGACAGAGAAAGAGACGCAGAGAGAGAGAGAGAGAGAGAGACGGGGAGATAGAGGCGAAGAGGAACACTGCAGGAGAATCTGGCAAGAACATTTAAGAATAACACTCCACAAGCAAACCCAAGTCTACAGCCGTCCTTCAAACTAGGGAATACATACCTGAGACAGGAATACATACATGCTAGAGACAGGAATACCTACATGTTAGAGACAGGAATACATACATGCTAGAGACAGGAATACCTACTGTTACATCCACTTCTGAGCCTCTGGAGTATTTGTTTGCGTACTGATACTCGCTGTCGTGGCGAGAAATCTACAGTCAGTAAAGGAATAAACTGTTAGAACATTCTACAGTCAGTAAAGGAATAAACTGTTAGAACATTCTACAGTCAGTAAAGGAATAAACTGTTAAAACATTCTACAGCCAGTGAAGGAATAAACTGTTAGAACATTCTACAGTCAGTAAAGGAATAAACTGTTAGAACATTCTACAGTCAGTAAAGGAATAAACTGTTAGAACATTCTACAGCCAGTGAAGGAATAAACTGTTAGAACATTCTACAGTCAGTAAAGGAATAAACTGTTAGAACATTCTACAGCCAGTGAAGGAATAAACTGTTAGAACATTCTACAGCCAGTGAAGGAATAAACTGTTAGAACATTCTACAGTCAGTAAAGGAATAAACTGTTAGAACATTCTACAGTCAGTAAAGTCACACGATGTTAGAACATTCTACAGTCAGCAAAGTCATACGATGTTAGTTAGAAGATACTAGTCAGTAAAGTCATAAGATGTTAGAACATTCTACAGCCAGTGAAGGAATAAACTGTTAGAACATTCTACAGTCAGTAAATGAATAAACTGTTAGAACATTCTACAGTAAGTAAAGGCATACGATGTTAGAACATTCTACAGTCAGCAAAGTCATACGATGTTAGTTACAAGATACTAGTCAGTAAAGTCATAAGATGTTAGAACATTCTACAGCCAGTGAAGGAATAAACTGTTAGAACATTCTACAGTCAGTAAAGGAATAAACTGTTAGAACATTCTACAGTCAGTAAAGTCACACGATGTTAGAACATTCTACAGTCAGTAAAGCCATACGATGTTAGAACATTCTACAGTCAGCAAAGTCATACGATGTTAGTTAGAAGATACTAGTCAGTAAAGTCATAAGATGTTAGAACATTCTACAGCCAGTAAAGGCACAAGATGTTAGAACATTCTACAGCCAGTAAAGGCACACGATGTTAGAACATTCTACAGTCAGTAAAGCAATGGTGTGTTTGCGCTCGGCATCACAACCCAGCGATGTCGGGGTCGGCTAGCCCTCCTTCTGAGGGGCGAAAAGTGGCTCTCCTGGAAAGATGGGCTCCTCCAGGTCGGATGCAGATATTGGCCCTCACCGGCTTGGAGAGGAGATGAGCTCTGTCAGGTCAGATGTTGGCCCGCAAAGGCTTGGAGAGGAGATGGGCTCCGCCAGGTCTGATTTTGGCCCGCAAAGACTTAGATAGAAGATGGGCTCTGCCAAGAGACGACCGTCCAAGATTCACACATGAGGACACAACCACAATCAATCATACCTGCTCTGTCGCAGCCCGGGTTAACAATGATTGTTGATTTTAAGACGTTTGATAGGGTATGGCATAAAGCGGTATGGGCAACCATGAGGATGTATACAATCAACGGAAATATTATAACGGTCCTTGAACACCTGTATGATAAAGCGTCCAGCGCAGTTCTTGTGAATGGAGGCGAAGGGACTGGTTTCGCACATCAGATGGTGTGAGACAGGGAAGTACACTCTCTCCAACTCTTTTCAATATATTCCTTGAGGGAATTATGAGTGAGGCACTTGGAGGTCATGTTGGTACTGTCAAAATAGGGGGGCTGAACGATTACCAACCTTCGTTTTGCAGATGATATTGACGGGTTGGCGGGTTGAGAAGCAGAACTCCAGGAATGGGTCAGAAGGCTCGATGAAACAGCTCTTGACTATGGTATGGAGATAAACGCTGGAAAGACAACATCAATTACCAACAATGCCGACGGCTTCAACAGCAGGATAAAAGCTAACGGTCAAGAACTCGAAGTAGTTGACCGTTTTAAATATCTTGGGTCGATTGTCAGTGATGAAGGATCAAAATGTGAGGTGTTGGCCAGAATAGCACAGACAATATCGGCGCTTGCACGGCTAAACAAAATCTGGCAAGATAAACGGTTAGCACTAAGCACGAAATCAGATTAATGCGTACACTGGTCCTGTCAATATTCCTCTATGCTTGTGAGACATGGACAGTTACAGCTGACTTCAACGATGGATACAGGCCTTGGAGATGAGATGTTTCCGAAAACAGTTAAACGTCACGTACAAAGATCGAGTTACAAAGGAGGAAATAGAATTACAACAGCAATAGGGCCTTTCGATGATCTCTTGGCAACTGTCAAAAGAGGGAAACTCACTTGGTACGGTCACATATCGAGATCAAATGGTCATGCAAATAAAATCCTCCAACGAAAGGTGCATGGCAGACGACGAAGAGGCCGGCCCAAAAAGAGATGGGAGTAGCAAGTAAAAGAATGGACCAATTTTTCGACCAGAAGAGACACTGGCAGCGGCTGCTGACAGAGACGGGTGGCGTGGTTTGTGAGGATGTCTTCATGTGTGCCCCAATGACATCACCAGTTACGCGAAACCTGACCTGATAACCTGACCTGATAACCTGACCTGGCCTGACCTTATCTGAAAGGCACAAGATGTTAGTTATAAGGTCCTCCTATCGCACAACTTGGGGAGCACAGTCAGATGTCCTCCGACCATCAGGACTCAACCTGTGCAACTCCCTAGTTGAGTACACTGCGCCAGTTAAGAACAACTCTACTGACCACAGTCTAGCGAGCCCCTATTGACCACAGTCCAGCGAGCCCCTACTGACCACAGTTCAGCGAGCCCCTACTTACCACAGTTCAGCGAGCCCCTACTGACCACAGTCTAGCGAGCCACTACTGACCACAGTTCAGCGAACCCCTACTGACCACAGTCCAGCGAGCCCCTACTGACCACAGTCCAGCGAGCCCCTACTGACCACAGTTCAGCGAGCCCCTACTGACCACAGTTCAGCGAGCCCCTACTGACCACAGTCTACCGAGCCACTACTGACCACAGTCCAGCGAGCCCCTACTGACCACAGTTCAGCGAGCCCCTACTGGCCACAGTCCAGCGAGCCCCTACTGACCACAGTCCAGCGAGCCCCTACTGGCCACAGTCCAGCGAGCCCCTACTGACCACAGTCTAGCGAGCCCCTACTGACCACAGTCTAGCGAGCCCCTACTGACTACAGTCCAGTGAGCCCCTACTGACCACAGTCCAGCGAGCCCCTATTGACCACAGTCTAGCGAGCCACTACTGACCACAATCTAGCGAGCCCCTACTGACCACAGTCCAGCGAGCCCCTACTGACCACAGTTTAGCGAGAAACTACTGACCACAGTCCAGCGAGCCTCTACTGACCACAGTCCAGCGAGCCCATACTGGCCACAGTTTAGCGAGCCCCTACTGACCACAGTCTAGCGAGCCCCTACTGACCACAGTCCAGCGAGCCCCTTCTGGCCACAGTCCAGAGAGCCCCTACTGACCACAGTCCAGGGAGCCCCATACTAACACAGTACAGCGAGCGATTACTGACCACAGTCTAGCGAGCCCCTACTGACCACAGTCCAACAAGCCCCTACTGGCCACAGTCCAACAAGCCCCTACTGGCCACAGTCCAGCGAGCCCCTACTGACCACAGTCCAGTGAGCCCCTACTGACCACAGTCCAGCAAGCCCCTACTGACCACAGTCCAGCAAGCCCCTACTGACTAGTCCCAGGAACGGCGCATCATGAAATGAAAGGAGCAGACACATATTCCCTGGATGTAGCTGAGAGACGAACACGCGCCTGGACACCAATCGCCTTACACAGCACGTGAGTCACTAAAGGGAATAGTAGCTGGTACAGGAACGACTGAAAGAGATGAGATGATGAGACATTCGACTGTGGACCAACACACGACCCAGACCACCTGAAGATGAGACCTGCGACTGTGGACCAACACACGACCCAGACCACCTGAAGATCTGCCCAAACTTTCTGGGAACATGGACGACATGTTGAGGGTGAATGACAAACCGATCCACGTGGACGGACATTGGAGACCTGATGTTATACGATACTTGGGCAGGGGAAGTGGGTCGTGGAGCCCAGGGCAGGGGAAGTGGGTCGTGGAGCCCAGGGCAGGGGAAGTGGGTCGTGGAGCCCAGGACAGGGGAAGTGGGTCGTGGAGCCCAGGGCAGGGGAAGTGGGTCGTGGAGCCCAGGACAGGGGAAGTGGGTCGTGGAGCCCAGGGCAGGGGAAGTGGGTCGTGGAGCCCAGGACAGGGGAAGTGGGTCGTGGAGCACAGGGCAGGGGATGTGGGTCGTGGAGCCCAGGACAGGGGAAGTAGGTCGTGGAGCCCAGGACAGGGGAAGTGGGTCGTGGAGCCCAGGGCAGGGGAAGTGGGTCGTGGAGCCCAGGGCAGGGGAAGTGGGTCGTGGAGCCCAGGACAGGGAAAGTGTGTCCCTCCAATAACCACATCTGCTTCCCTCGTTGTGGTCTGGCTCAGTCTTCCCTTCACATCCTAGAAAATGTAAATTAAGAGAGTTGGAGGAGACCCTCATGTTATTCTTCTCGTGGAGCCGACAAATTTAAATAATACTTGAGCTAGTTGGTGCGAAACTTAGCGACGACTTTCAACACACACATTGTTATGCTAATGAGAAGACAATGGGGATTCTAGTGGTCACACTAATAGGGTCTCTAACAGTCACACTAATTAGGCCTCTAACAGTCACACTAATAGGGCCTCTAACAGTCATACTAATCGGGGCCTCTAACACACTAATAGGGCCTTTAACAGTCACACTAATAGGGCCTCTAATGGTCACACTAATGGGGCCTCTAACAGTCACACTAATAGGGCCTCTAACAGTCATACTAATCGGGGCCTCTAACAGTCACACTAATAGGGCCTTTAACAGTCACACTAATAGGGCCTCTAATGGTCACACTAATAGGGCCTCTAACGGTCACATTAATAGGGCCTCTAACGGTCACACTAATAGGGCCTCTAACGGTCACACTAATAGGGCCTCTAACGGTCACACTAATAGGTCCTCTAATGGTCACACTAATAGGGCCTTTAACGGTCACACTAATAGGGCCTGTAATGGTCATACTAATGAAATGGTGTACTCACTGTCACGAAGCTCGAGTGAGTGAGACTCGACATTCTCAGTTACAGCTTCTCAACTCTGCTCTAGACAGATCTCATACAGCTTGTACATTTCAATCCTGCAACATTGTGGAAACATGTTCAGCTAAGCTATTCTACAGGTCAATGTCAGGTCCATGTCAGATCCACGTAGGTCTCCGTCATGTACACGTCAGGTCCATGTCAGGTCTATTTGAGGTCCATGTCAGATCCACATCGTCAAAATCAGGTCCATGTCAAGCATATGTCAGGTCCATGTCAGGTCCACGTGAAGTCCATGTTAGGTCATTCCATATGAGGTCCATGTCAAGCATATGTCAGGTCCATGTCGTCCATGTCAGGTCCACGTGAAGTCCATGTTAGGTCATTCCATATGAGGTCCATGTCAAGCATATGTCAGGTCCATGCCAGATGAACATCTGGTTCATATCAAGTCCATGTCAGGTCCAAATCAGATCCATATGAGGTCCATGCTAGGTTTATGTCAGGTCCACGTCAGGTCCATGTCAGATCCACGTCAGGCATATGTTAGGTCCATGTCAATTCCATGTTAGGTTGACGTCAGGTTCACGTCAATCACAATTTAGGTCCATGTCAAGTCCACGTCAGGTCCACGTCAGGATCATGTCAGTTCCACGTCAAGCAAATTTCAAGTCCATGACAGGTCCATGTTAAGTATTCGTCAGATCCATGTCAGGTCTATTTAAGGCCCAAGTCAGGTCAACGTCAGGTCCACATCAAGCATATGTCAGGCCCATGTTAGGTCCACGTCAAGTCCATGTCTGGTTCACGTCAAGCATGTTAGGTCCATGTCAGGTCCACGTGAAGCATTTGTCAGGTCCATGTCAGGTCCATGTCAGGTCCAAGTCGGGTCCACGTCAAGCATATGGCAGTTTCACGGTAGGTCCACGTCAAGTTCACGGCAGGTTCACGCCAAGTATATGGCAGGTCCACGTCAGGTCCACGTCAGATCCACGTCAGGTCCACGTCAGGTTCACGTCAGGTCTACGTCAGGTCCACGTTAGGTTCACGTCAGGTTCACGTCAGATCACGGCAGGTCCACGTCAGGTTCACGTCAGGTTCACGTCATGTCCACGTCAGGTCCACGTTAGGTTCACGGCAGGTCCACGTCAAGTCCACGTCAGGTCCACGTTAGGTTCACGTCAGGTTCACCTCTTGTCACGGCAGGTCCATGTCAGGTCTACGTCAGGTCCACGTCAAGCATATGGCAGTTTCACGGTAGGTCCACGTCAAGTTCACGGCAGGTTCACGTCAAGCATAAGTCAGGTCCACGTTAGGTCCACGTCAGGTCCACGCCAGGTCCACGTCAGGTCCACGTCAGGACAACGTCAGGTTCACGTCAGGTCCACGTCAGATCCACGTTAGGTTCACGTCATGTTCACGTCAGGATCACGTACGGTTCACGTCAGGTCCACGTCAGGTCACGGCAGGTCCACGTCAGGTCCACGTCAGGTTCACGGCAGGTCCACGTAAAGCAGATATTAGGTCCATGTAAAGCCTATGATTAAACAGATTGACTAAGTCTGGCTTAGAGAGAAATGAATGAATGATATGTTCCAAGTGACGATCCAAGTGGATAGATTAATGATCCAAGTGGATAGATTTATGAGCCAAGTGGATAGATTTATGATCCACGTGGATACATTTATGAGCCAAGTGGATAGATGTATGATCCAAGTGGATACATTTATGAGCCAAGTGGATAGATTTATGATCCAAGTGGAAAGATTTATGATCTAAGTGAGTAGATTTATTCCTCCGCTTCTTCTTTGTTCGTTCGTTTTCAATCTCCCGCTACCAAGCCCTGAACGTTCTCAATCTCCCGCTACCAAGCCCTGAACGTTCTCAATCTCCCGCTACCAAGCCCTGAACATTCTCAATCTCCTGCTACCAAGCCCTGAACGCTCTCAATCTCCCACTACCAAGCCCTGGACGTTCTCAATCTCCCACTACTGAGCCCTGAACATGGCTTTGCAAGTAGCAGGATGTAGTCCGGTGAACGGAATGCGTTATGTCGCTAGTTTACATTTAAGGCTCATGCAAGGCACATGTAAGGCACACGGGCACACGGTGCACATGTAAGGCACATGTAAGTCACATGTAAGGCATACTGGGCACATGTAACACACGAGGCACATGTCAAGCAGACAGGACACATGTAAGGCACACGGGGCACATGTAAGGCACACGGGACGCATGTAAGGCACACGGGGCACATGTAAGGCACACGGGACGCATGTAAGGCACACGGGACACATGTAAGGCACACGGGACGCATGTAAGGCACACGGGACACATGAAAGGCACACGGGACACATGAAAGGCACACGGGACGCATGTAAGGCACACGGGACACATGTAAGGCACACGGGGCACATGTAAGGCACACGGGCCACATGTAAGGCACACGGGACGCATGTAAGGCACACGGGACGCATGTAAGGCACACGGGACGCATGTAAGGCACACGGGACACATGTAAGGCACACAGGACACATGTAAGGCACACGGGACGCATGTAAGGCACACGGGACGCATGTAAGGCACACGGGACACATGAAAGGCACACGGGACACATGAAAGGCACACGGGACGCATGTAAGGCACACGGGACACATGTAAGGCACACGGGGCACATGTAAGGCACACGGGGCACATGTAAGGCACACGGGACGCATGTAAGGCACACGGGACGCATGTAAGGCACACGGGACACATGTAAGGCACACGGGACACATGTAAGGCACACAGGACACATGTAAGGCACACGGGACGCATGTAAGGCACACGGGACGCATATAAGGCACACGGGACGCATGTAAGGCAGACGGGACACATGTAAGGCACACGGGACGCATGTAAGGCACACGGGACGCATGTAAGGCACACTGGACACATGTAAGGCACACGGGACACATGTAAGGCACACGGGGCACATGTAAGGCCCACGGGACACATGTAAGGCACACGGGGCACATGAAAGGACCAGGACAAGTCTACTGTAGAATAAAAGTTGCTTCTTCATACCTGCTTGAATACCAGTTTTCCGATATCCCAGTATACCAGTATTTCAGTACAGCAGTATTATAATATATCAGTATTCCAGTATACCAGTATTCCAATATTCTAGTATACCAATATCCCAGTATACCAATATTTCAGTATACCAGTTTTCCAGTATACCAATATTGTAATATACCAGTATTCTAGTATACTATTATTCCAATATGTCAGTATTTCTGTATGCCAGTATACCAGTCACCAAATGTCATGGACATGTTACCAACATGTGTACTTTGATCATTAGCCAGAAGTGGATATATTGAGGTCGGATTTAGATAAAATTTAAGAATTATCTGTAAGCTGACAAAAGGAGTTTAATGTAGATAAATGTACAGTCATCCACATGGGTAGATCCAATATGGAACATAATTACAGAATGGGAGAGAACAATATTAGAAAGATACAAAAGGAAAGTGACCTAGGGGTTATAATAGGTAAGGTGAGTGAGCAAGTCCAGGTAGCAGTGAAAAAGGCAAATGCAATGTTAGGTATGATAAAAAGAAATATTAAACATAGGAGCAAGGAAGTGATAGTCAAACTGTATAAAGCTTTAGTTAGACCTAGATTGGAGTTATGTGTACAGGTGTGGAGTCCTTATCGTAGAGGGAATATAAACATGCTGGAAAGAATACAAAAAAGAGCGACAAAGCTGATAGTGGGATTCCAGAATTACAGTTATGAGGAAACCGGCCTTCGAGGTGACATACAGGTTTATAAGATGATCAGAGGAATGGATAAATTAGACTATAACAAGTTGTTCTTCAAAATACAACCATCTACAAGAACAAGAGGGCATAGCTATAAATTAACTAAAGGAAGGTCCAGAATAGATATTAGGAAATATTTTTGTAGGCAGAGAGTGGTGAATGCTTGGAATGCATTGCCACAGGAAGTAGGGCAGGCAGGGGAATTAATACATTTAAGAATATATTGGATGCACATAGCTTTAATAGCAAGGAAATGTAAAGGAAACAGGTTGTATACACTCTGCAGAGTCTTCTAGACCAGTATTATTTCTATTTTTAGAAACAGGTTCCAGTTTAGCCGGTTTTGAACTCAAAAAGTGAAATGGCTACTGACCTATCTTAGAGTGACTCTTTAACGGATTATTTTATTTCTAGGTCAATCCCGTGATTTTTGGCCTGTATAAAAGTCAAACACGCTAGTTCAGTGACCCATTTCACCACTGACCACATGTGAACGACATTGTTTTCTAACTTTAGGAATTTCTGAGCTATTGACAAATACACGTAAGTTTGCATTCTAGTTCGTGTGAATTATAATTGTTTTTAATACATAATGTCTATTTATTTAAATTCTGCATCCACTCTCTGTATGTTTTGTTATTTTTTATGTTAGGAAACGGCATTTTAGTCATGTAGTTTGAACTTAGCCGAGGCTAGTAATTTGTCCACACTGATCATTTCATGACGTCCGCCATTTCTGTCGTCTTTCGCTGCAGTTCTGATTACAATTAATCAATATAAGTAACTTATTACATAGGTAATTTTAAACCTGATCATACTCGTATTATTTTAGTGAATTGTATCACTACCATCAGGTTCTGCATTTATTTTGAATAATTATTGCGTATACTTATAATACCTAGTTAATGATAATCTGGCAATTAAGAACCAAATATTTCTAGTTCTACTCATTATTACTGTACTCAATGGCAGATTAGTATGGTTATACCAACTGAAATAATCCATTCTAATACATAATGTCTATTTATTTAAATTCTGCATCCACTCTCTGTATGTTTTGTTATTTGTTATGTTAGAAAACGGCATTTTAGTCATGTAGTTTGAACTTAGCAGAGGCTAGCAATTTCACCAAACTGATTATTTCATGACGTCTGCCATTTTTGTTGTCCTTCACAATCAGCGGTTCTGATTACGATTAATCAAGTAACTCAGTACATTAATAACTTTAAATACGATTTTATATTGCTTCAAATAATATTTGGTTCAAACTTTAACCTGTGTGTCTTGCAAATTTGTTTTAAAATTATTATATTGAACATTTTTTCAGAAATTCTAAGATCTACTGATCATGGCAAACAAGAAGTCAGCTGTTGACCTGAAGGCACATTTGGCATGCTTTGATCCAGTGTATCCACTCAGGAAAGGATACATTGCACGACTGATAGGAGAAACAAGAGATATCAAAACCACTGCTCTGATACGTAAAGTCAAGGCGCTTCTTCCGACCACGTGTATAGAACAAGATAAGTGTGTAGATGAGATAAAGCTCAGCTGGGCTTTAAAGGTCTTGCAAAAAGAGCTCAAGTTGAAGAAATACAATTTGAGTACACACTGGGACTCACTTGTACATCTTTTTCAGCAGCAATTTCCTATACATTTTAAAGATGTGTCTAATACTGTTGTTTTGTTGCAGCCACAAGAGATTTCCTCTTCTACCGAAGTATCAAGTGTGTCAACTGCAACGATTGGGCCACCATCCCCACCAATAAACAAGAAGTGTTTGCTGATCTGAAAGCACATTTAGCGCGCTTTGGGCCAGTGTATCCACTCAAGAAAGGATACATTGTGCAGCTTTTTGTGGAAACACGAGATCCCTCAATTACTGCTTTGATATGGAAAATCAAGACACTTATTCCAACCACATCTGCAGAACAGGATAAGCGTGTTGATGAGATAAAGCTCTACAATGATCTGCATGCCTTGAAAAAAAATCTGAAGTTGAAGAAAAATAATTTGAGCAGCAACTGGGACTCACTTGTACTACTTTGTCAGCAGCCCTTTCCTGTATATTTTAAAGATGCCAATAATACAATTGTTTTGTTTCAGACACAAGAGATTGCCTCACCTACTGATGTATCAACTGTTTCAGCTGCAATGGTTGGGCCCCCATCCCCAAAGAAACTTCGTTATGATTGTCATAACTGTGTTACCAAGCAGCGCACACTCAATAATTTGAGAGAGACCATTGTCACATTGCGCAGGCGTTTGTTTGATCAAAAAAAACATCATGCGCAAGAACTGACACGTTTTGCTCCAAAGGTGATCAATCAGACCATTCGCAGGAAGGTAATTAGCCTAAGCTCTTCGAAAGCCAAATGCAAGAGTGCTTTGAGGAGTTACAAAATGGTGAAGAATTCTTTAGAGAAGTTGAAGGTGAAATGTAATGTATTGAACGAGAAGCTGCGAGATTATGAGTCGAGACATGACAGCATCCAGAAACAGCTTGAAAAGAAAGATAAGGATTTTAAATTATTACAGAATAAGTTTGCTCTTTTCCAGCGCCTGTCTAAGGTGCACAAGAAGCAAGTGAAAAGACAACATGAACGTCAGGTTGCTCACGCTAGAAAGAACTTGAGCTACCTAGAAGCATCCCATGAGAATCAGATGTCCGTGTTACAAGAAAAGATAGATGACATCAACAACGAGGTTATACAGGTAAAGGTAGATGGTAAGACGTATGACCATGTATTCAGGAAATGCATGTATAAAAGTTTGATATGTAATGTCAGTGTTCAGCATTGTTGTGATATCCTTCACTATGGGGTATTCCTTCTGTGTGGTAAACAAATTTCAAGCAGACCTGTTCCCTCTACTGTAGCACAGATAGCTTATGAAATAGGTGTTCTGTCTCAAATTAAGACTGGATATATATTGCATGAGTCATCTTGCACTACTCTGTCATGAGATGCCACAAGTTTAAAAGGATCTCATATCAATCAATGAAGTCCATGTGACTACTAATGTGAAAGACTCTTTATTTCAGACATTTGTCCTGGATATAGGTATGCTTCATGGAGGAACAACAAGTGATTACTATAAGCACGTCAGTCAAGCTTTACTTGATGTCATCGAGACATATTGTGTGTATCGTAATCTGTCAGAGATTGATGCTGTCAATGTCAAGAAAAGTGTTTTTAAAACCATTAAGAGCACAATCACCGACAGAGCACCGGTTAATCACTGTGTTGTCGAGGAAATGAAGAAAAAGTTTGACATGGATTTGCTTGAGCTGAACTGCAATGTTCATCCCCTCGATGGACTTGCACTTTCTGCCAGAACAACACTTGCCAACCTAGACAGAGAATGGGGACTAGCCACTCAACATAGGACTGGATGTATTGCAGCTGAACTTATTCACTGCATTTCCAAAATGAGGTAAAATTAAATGTCCAATGTGTGTATTGTTTATTGCAAAAATGTGTGTTTTTTAAGCAGCTTAATAGATACACTTAATTAAATAGAAAAAATACAGATTTGTTACCAATGTCAATCTTGCAATAGGTGAATTTATGTTTTTAATTGTAGTGTTTATTTAAATAAATTGCTTTTTATTCATTCCAGACACAAACAAGGCACAGGTGACCCAGAAGGATTTGAGACCTTCCTAAGAGGTGAAAAGCTGAAGCTTGGCACTATCCAGAGATATGTGGGGAACAGACTGAATGTTTTGTTTCACATGGCTTCCACCATTTTTGTCCTGCGGGAGAAACTCAAAGATTACTTCGAGCTAAAGTGTAGTCGCACAAAAATGGCGGCAACCATACTTAACTATCTGAAGAACCCCGATATCCAGGCTCAGCTTCAAGCACTTGGACTGTTCTTCAAAATCCTGACTGGGCCATGGATGTGTTTGTTTTACAAGAATGACAAGCAACTTTCAAATCTCAAAGCAGTAAGTACCACTTGGAATAACTTTTACAGTAAATACATTAGTTTCATTAGAATATTACTCAAGCTCTAAATTGTGTCTATCAGATATTGTTGACCATTTTGCTACTAAAGAAACTACTGATACAAATTCTTCAAGTTGTGCCTGGCCTTGCGCTTTATTACTGACACTGATCTTATGCAATTTTTCTCTGCAGGCAAAAGCAGGTTACTTCAAGAAATGCTTGGATTCCCTGAGAGCGTTAGCGCCGAAACCATCATACATCACCTCCAGAAAGCAGGATGTATTCGGTGGTGACATCGAGTCAGACCATACATTTTTAACTCTCACATTTATTGATGTTGAAAAGTCATATTTATTTAAATTTAGGCTGGCTGTAAAAAATTTGGCTAATGCTTTCATCTTGAAGCTGGAACGTCAACTGTGCCCATATCTGACTGGGGCTCTAGCAGTGCCAACAGACACCATGCTGGTGGATACTGCTTCAGCTCCAGTTCACAACATGAGTTCTGAAAGAACTCTGGGCATGATGGACGCTCTATGGCGGAGAGCTCCCAATGCAACCCTTGGTTTCATAGATGGGAAAGTAAAAGGGGTACAGAACAATGTGCTTGAGTGGTTGGATACATTTCCCGACTCCGAGCAGATTGACCTAATCCACTTTGCTGTCCATCATGGAGCCAAGATGAGGTTGCTGCGGGGTGACAATAAGAAAGCTATAGATGCAGCTCGGGCCATTAAGCAGAAATTAATCATGAGGAAAGCAGATAAGAAGAGAAGGGCCAATTATAAAATAATTATTGAGGGTGCCATTTTAAACAATACACCAATATTAGAATTGGAAATTTTTAAAGAAATAGAAGATAATGTGAAAGCTAAACTACAGCTATTCATTGACAATAATGATTCTATTTTAGGCATTCCGTTTCTTCATGTATGCTCTGTGGAAGAAGTTGATGTTGTATACCATGGGAAGGTAACATCCGTTACAATGGAGCGGGGGAAGAAGAACAAACCTGACCAGAAGTGTGTGTGCGTGAAGTATTGGACTACAGGTGAAGTTCCTCCAAAAGAGGATTATGTAATGCCGGTGACAGCGATGTTGGCTGATTTCGCTCTTGGGGACATCAAGTTCGAATAATCATCTTTACTGGTAAGTATGTTCCAAGGGCTGTCTGTAAATTCTTTTTGTAATTGATATAGCCATATTTGTCCTTTTTTTTTTAAAATTAGCTTTTTTGAGGATATAGCAATATTTCCATCTTTGAAGCCGGGCATCTCCTTGTCACTCTGGAGATTTCATCTAGTGTTACAGTTACTGTTTTATATTACATGTGGTCATATATGGAAGAAAAGGGAATTGCATGAGCATTAAGAACATATAAATGATATAAATATATCTTAATTTGTCAAATAGTAAAAGAAAAAGAAACATGCAACAACAAAATGCTGCACGACAAAAACAATTAACATATCAGACTTACCCAATAAAGACTGTTAATCCATATGTTTTGCTGTTTGTGACACTTGTTTGGAAAATACATCCATTTATGAATTAAACTGCATATCATACGTGCCTCTTGTTATATTTGTATATTTTTTTTTCTGTTTATTAAATTGATTAGTTGTTTCCAAATTTCCTGATATTTTAGCTTGTGTACTGAAAAATTGAATGATGTTCAGCTATGTGCATCAACTTTTGTTTTAACATCAACACAAAGAAAACAAGTAATGTTTGGAGATACCACATTTGACTAATCAACTGCAGCTTGTAAGTATGTTCCAGGGGGCCTTCTGTAAGTATATTCTTTTTATTTTTAACATTCATTTTAATTTCTAACAACTATGCATGTTTATTAACCTTGTAAACAAATTTTCGAGTAAAATTTGTGTAATAATTTGTTCTGTATACTAATTCTCCAAGCATTTTAATCAAATAATAGCAAACAATGAATAGATTAATGCTCTTCTCAAAAAGACGATCAAAACGATATATCATTTGTAGTGTATCATGAAGAAAACAAATATTACAACATTTATTTTAGTTGAAAATTATGCAAATGAGGTCGCCATTTTGAATATTAATTAGTCTGTGCCTTTTTGAAAAGTCATGCAATTATCTTCATCGGTTGTATTTTGTTCTCCCGAATACAAAAATGTATGGTTTTACAGGTGTTCAATCACGAATAGCTGAGATAATCAATATATTGTCAACTGCACCTCCTTTTTGGAATCAACTTTGCCCAAGTCCCTAGTCTATATTTTTCTCTATAGCCCTATTGCGATTTTTTAAATAGAAAAAAAATCATAACTTTTTTCAGGAAAGACATAGAGACATGGTTGATATATCATTGGATTGCATTTTTCTTGGGCTTTCTAACAGTTGTATTTGTAGTGCTGTAGAGTCAATTTGATATTTTTATCAAAGTGCCTACGTATAAAGATGTTAAGTCAAGTTACGAGATCTGACACTTAAACTGAACTGAACTTGACATGTTGGACAACGATTCATACAAAAATGACTGAACTTGACATGTTGGACAACGATTCATACAAAAATGACTGAACTTGACATGTTGGACAACGATTCATACGAAAATGACTGAACTTGACATGTTGGACAACGATTCATACCAAAATGACTGAACTTGACATGTTGGACAACGATTCATACCAAAATGACTGAACTTGACATTCATACCAAAATGACTGTCAAAGACTGAAAGGTGCTGTATGTGAACTTTGACGTCGACAATTGACCAGTTTGGCTGATCACAGCGTCATGGTGGCAATGACTGACAACGGCGCGCTATTGCACTTCCGGGGCACACCAGTTCCGTCACGTGCTGTTGGGTGTGCGAGATTTCATGACCCCAAACATCTTGATGGTGTGCTGCTGCTTGCCCATGGTCATCCATGAGAACCACTGTCAGCATTCACGTGAGTTGAGTTCCAAGATGCTAAATAAGCCAACGTGAGCCTTGAATTGTCTGTTGCACTTTGTATTGGGGAATAAGACACCTCAATCCACTGGAGTTCTTCTTCTTCTTTGCGTTCGGTTCCGTGTGATGCCACCAGATGGGCTGCCTCCATGAAGTGACACGTCAGTCGCAGGTCCTCAATGGTTCCCCACAGTTTGTCTTGTATGTTTCTCTCCTCGGGCCAGGTCTTCTCACGGGAGTCTTGGTGCAGCGGATAAGTTTGCAGGATTTGTTCTGGAGTCTGGAGTCCTCTCTGACATGTGCATTGTGCAGTCTGTGCTTCTTTCATTTTATGCATGTGTGCATTTAGTCTGCAATGACCTGTTCTGTAGCGGAAAGTTGTGGTATACTGTTTCCTATTCAGTCTTTTTATTGGATCCTGTGGGTGTTTGCTGTTTGTTCTCTCTATCCACTGTTGTTTATATTTTTTGGGATATGTGCCTTGACTTCTGGCAGTGACACTAGGTGGGTGAGTTGTTCTCTTTGTCTTCCCTCCCTGACCAGTCTGTCCGGTCATTCATTCCCAGGTATGCCGCAGTGGGTTTGAAACCACTGGAGGGTGATTTGATTGTGGTCTGAGAGTTTGTTTAGCTGGCATATCAGTTCCCTTTCCATACTATCTCGTGGTTCTCTTTGTGTGGCCTGCAAAATGTCCATGCTGTCACACAACAGCACTATCCTGTTATCCTTGAACCCCTGTTCATCCAATAGATAGACTGCTTCAATTATTGCCTGTTGGTCTGTTCTTAGATTTGTCGAGTCCATCCATCGGGGTTGATGTGAGCAGACTCGCAGAGCGATCGTCTCTGGCTAGCCTCATCTATTCTTGATTGTCTCTGAACAACCCCAGCTATAGCTGTTCGTCAGTCTGGGCGATTGGTGGCGCTTCTTTCCCAGTCACGTAGGTTAATACCGCGCTGGATCTGTTATCTCTGAAGTGTATCCTTGTACCTTCTCCGCTGTTCATGGCTTGCTCTCTTGCCATTCCAAGAGACCTTGTTTAGACCTCATTAGCCCACACAACCAAGAGACCTTGTTTAGACCTCATCAGCCCACACAACCAAGAGACCTTGTTTAGACTTCTTTAGCCCACACAACCAAGAGACCTTGTTTAGACTTCATTAGCCCACACAACCAAGAGACCTTGTTTAGACCTCATCAGCCCACACAACCAAGAGACCTTGTTTAGACCTCATTAGCCCACACAACCAAGAGACCTTGTTTAGACTTCATTAGCCCACACAACCAAGAGACCTTGTTTAGACTTCTTTAGCCCACACAACCAAGAGACCTTGTTTAGACTTCATTAGCCCACACAACCAAGAGACCTTGTTTAGACCTCATCAGCCCACACAACCAAGAGACCTTGTTTAGACTTCTTTAGCCCACACAACCAAGAGACCTTGTTTAGACTTCATTAGCCCACACAACCAAGAGACCTTGTTTAGACTTCTTTAGCCCACACAACCAAGAGACCTTGTTTAGACTTCTTTAGCCCACACAACCAAGAGACCTTGTTTAGACTTCATTAGCCCACACAACCAAGAGACCTTGTTTAGACTTCTTTAGCCCACACAACCAAGAGACCTTGTTTAGACTTCTTTAGCCCACACAACCAAGAGACCTTGTTTAGACTTCTTTAGCCCACACAACCAAGAGACCTTGTTTAGACTTCATTAGCCCACACAACCAAGAGACCTTGTTTAGACTTCTTTAGCCCACACAACCAAGAGACCGTGTTTAGACTTCTTCATTAGCCCACACAACCAAGAGACCTTGTTTGGACTTCATTAGCCCACGCAACCAAGAGACCTTGTTTAGACTTCATTAGCCCACACAACCAAGAGACCTTGTTTGGACTTCATTAGCCCACACAACCACGAGACCTTGTTTAGACTTCTTCATCAGCCCACGCAACCAAGAGACCTTGTTTAGACTTCTTCATCAGCCCACGCAACCAAGAGACCTTGTTTAGACTTCTTCATCAGCCCACGCAACCAAGAGACCTTGTTTAGACTTCTTCATCTGCCCACGCAACCAAGAGACCTTGTTTAGACTTCTTCATCAGCCCACGCAACCAAGAGACCTTGTTTAGACTTCATTAGCCCACACAACCAAGAGACCTTGTTTGGACTTCATTAGCCCACACAACCAAGAGACCTTGTTTGGACTTCATTAGCCCACACAACCAGGAGACCTTGTTTAGACTTCTTCATCAGCCCACGCAACCAAGAGACCTTGTTTAGACTTCTTCATCAGCCAACGCAACCAAGAGACCTTGTTTAGACTTCTTCATCAGCCCACGCAACTAAGAGACCTTGTTTAGACTTCATTAGCCTACACAACCAAGAGACCTTGTTTGGACTTCATTAGCCCACACAACCAAGAGACCTTGTTTGGACTTCATTAGCCCACACAACCAAGAGACCTTGTTTGGACTTCATTAGCCCACACAACCAAGAGACCTTGTTTAGACTTCTTCATCAGCCCACGCAACCAAGAGACCTTGTTTGGACTTCTTCATCAGCCCACACAACCAAGAGACCTTGTTTGGACTTCATTAGCCCACACAACCAAGAGACCTTGTTTAGACTTCTTCATCAGCCCACGCAACCAAAAGACCTTGTTTAGATTTCCTCATTAGCCCACACTACCAAGAGACCTTGTTTAGACTTCCTCATTAGCCCACAACCAAGAGACCTTGTTTAGACTTCCTCATTAGCCCACAACCAAGAGACCTTGTTTAGACTTCTTCATTAGCCCACACAACCAAGAGACCTTGTTTAGACTTCCTCATTAGCCCACAACCAAGAGACCTTGTTTAGACTTCCTCATTAGCCCACAACCAAGAGACCTTGTTTAGACTTCCTCATTAGCCAACAGGATGATGGTTTGCCATGGGAGGAGGGGGTAAGGGGGTCTAGTAGGTTGAGCATACAACATGGCTTACTCAGTTTGAGGTCCACAACATGGCTTGCTTAGTTTGGGGTCCACAACATGGCTTGCTTAGTTTGAGGTCCACAACATGGCTTGCTCAGTTTGAGGTCCACAACATAGCTTGCTCAGTTTGAGGTCCACAACATAGCTTACTCAGTTTGGGGTCCACAACATGGCTTGCTTAGTTTGAGGTCCACAACATGGCTTGCTCAGTTTGTCCACAACATAGCTTGCTCAGTTTGAGGTCCACAGCATGGCTTACTCAGTTTGGGGTCCACAACATGGCTTGCTTAGTTTGACATCCACAACATAGCTTGCTTAGTTTGAGGTCCACAACATGGCTTGCTCAGTTTGAGGTCCACAACATGGATTGCTTAGTTTGAGGTTCACAACATGGCTTGCTTAGTTTGAGGTCCACGACATGGCTTGCTCAATTTGAGGTCCACAATATGGCTTGCTTAGTTTCAGGGCCACAATATGGCTTGCTTAGTTTGAGGTCCAGAATACGGCTTGCTTAGTTTGAGTTCCACAATATGGCTTGTTTAGTTTCAAGGCCAACATATGGCTTGCTCAGTTTGGGGTCCACAACATCGCTTGCTCAGTTTGGGGTCCACACCATGGTTTGCTCAGTTTGGGGTCCACAACATGGCTTGCTCAGTTTAGGGTCCACACCATCGCAGGCTTTGTTTCAGGTCCACAACATCGCAGGCTTAGTTTCAGGTCCACAACATCGCAGGCTTAGTTTCATGTCCACAACATCGCAGGCTTAGTTTCAGGTCCACAACATCGCAGGTTTCGAGGACTACAACATGGCTCCTCGATCATAGTCATGACGTTTTTCAAAACAAACACACATGGGAGGACTCAGGGGAGGACAGAGGGGAGGACTCAGGGGAGGACAGAGGGGAGGACAGAGGAAAGGTTAGCTGGGAGGGTTGTGGGCTGGGAGAGTAAAATTTGTGGGCTGGGGTTGTGGGCTGGGAGTCACGCCCGGAGGGTAACATTTGTTGGCTGTGGTTGTGGGCAGGGAATCACGCTGGGAGGCTAACATTTCTGGGCTGGGTTGTGGGCATGGAGTCACGCTGGGAGGGTCAAGTAATTTAGGTCAGCACGTTCACTGATCTCTTTATATGGGAATCCATAAAATAGTACTACCTCCACCTTCCTCACCACCTCCCATAACATACTACCCACTCCTCCCTCCTCACCTCCCATAACATATACCCACTCCTCCCTCCTCACCTCCCATAACATACTACCCACTCCACCTCCCATGACATACTACTACCCACTCCTCCATCCCCATCTCCCATGTCATACTACTACCCACTCCTCCCACTCCACCTCCCATGACATACTACTACCCACTCCTCCTCCTCACCTCCCATAACTTACTACCCACTCCTCCTCCTCACCTCCCATAACATACTTCGAACTCCCCTCTCCCCATCTCTCATAACCTGCTACTTTTCCCTCCCTCCTCCTCGAATTCTATAAAATGCTCCTCCCCTCTCCGTCCTCCCCATCTCCCATAACATGCTACTTCTCTTCCCTCCTCCCCATCTCCCATGACATGCTACCCCTCCTCCCCATCTCCCATGACATGCTACCCCTCCTCCCCATCTCCCATGACATGCTACCCCTTCTCCCCATTTCCGCCCATCTCCCAAAACCAGCTACTTCCTCCTTCCCAGTTCCCCAAATAATAGTTTCTCCCTCTTCCCCGTCTCCTAAAACTAGTTACTCCCTCCTCTCCATCTCCCAAAACATTCTACTCCGTCCTCTCCATCAAACTCCAAAAACAAGCTGCTGCCTCCTCCCCATCTCACCAAAACAAGCTACTCCATTTTTCCTCTTCCAAAAACAGCTACTCCCTCCTACCCATCTCCGAAAACCAGCTACTACCTCCTCCCCATCTCCAAAAACCAGCTACTCCCTCCTCCCCATCTCCCAAAACCAGCTACTCCCTCCTCCCCATCTCCCAAAACCAGCTACTCCCTCCTCCCCATCTCTCAAAACCAGCTACTCCCTCCTCCCCATCTCCCCAAACCAGCTACTCCCTCCTCCCCATCTCCCCAAACCAGCTACTCCCTCCTCTCCATCTCCCAAAACCAGCTACTCCCTCCTCCACATCTCCCAAAACCAGCTACTCCCTCCTCCCCATCTCTCAAAACCAGCTACTCCCTCCTCTCCATCTCCCCAAACCAGCTACTCCCTCCTCCCCATCTCCCCAAACCAGCTACTCCCTCCTACCCATCTCCCAAAACCAGCTACTCCCTCCTACCCATCTCCCAAAACAAGGTACTCCCTCCTTCCCATCTCTCAAAACCAGCTACTCCCTCTTCCCCATCTCCCAAATCCAGTTACTCCCTCCTCCCCATCTCCCAAAACATTCTACTCCCTCCTCCCTATCACCCAAAACACGAGACAGCTCTTCAACGTGCCGTGCAGGTGAAGGTAACCCTAGTTCTTGGAAACTTGCTGCTGGCTGCAAGATTGCGACCAAATCGGTTGTTGCACCTCAACACCGACAACAACAACACCAACAACAACAAAAACACCAACAACAACAACATCAACAACAAGAACAGCAACAAAATCAAAAACAACAACAACACCAACAACAACAACAGCAAGAACACCAACAACATCAACAACAAGAACAACAAGAACAACACCACCAACAACAACAACACCAACAACAACAACAGCAACAACATCATCCCCAACAACAACATCAACAACACCAACAACAACAACATCACCAACAACAACAGCACCGACAAACCCAACATCAACAACAACAGCAACAACATCATCACCAACAACACCAACAACAACAACACCAACAACAACAATTACAACAACAACAACAGCAACACCGACAACAACAACAACATCAACATCAACAACAGCAGCAACAACAGCAACACCATCATCACCAACAACAACAACAGCAACAACAACAATTACAACAACACCAACAACAACAACAGCAACACCATCATCACCAACAACAGCAACAACAACAACAATTACAACAACACCAACAACAATTACAACAACACCAACAACAACAACAGGAACACCATCATCACCAACAACAACAACAACAATTACAACAACACCAACAACAACAACAGGAACACCATCATCACCAACAACAACAACAACAATTACAACAACAACAACAGCAACACCACCAACAACAACAACACCAACAACAACAATTACAACAACAACACCAACAACAATTACAACAACAACACCAACAACAGATCTGGTTTTAATATATGCAGATTCAAAGTTTCTCAAACTTACACAAAAAACATCTGAAAGTCATAAACTATGTCACACATCAAGATTTTTATCATTTCACAAATTGTGTTTATTATGTTTGAAAAGGATCTTCCCGAGAGGTGGTCTATTCTAAATATAGAATGGCAAGGGGCCACATTGAAGTAAGAAATCAAAGGTCAAGGTCAAGCATAAACGATACAAGGCAGTTTACATAGCATCGAAACAGGCCAGGATTGACGTTCCAACCAATAAAGATCTTCATAGCATGTTTGATTTGAAACATAGAGAATTAAAAATTTTGTTTAACCTAATTTAAACTTTCTCTGTCTATCCTCACAGTGGCTGTATCTGTCTGTCCTTGCAGTGGCTGTGTCTGTCTGTCCTTAAAGTGGCTGTGTCTGAATGTTTATACAGTGGCCGTGTCTGTCTGTCCTTGCAGTGACTGTGTCTGAATGTTTATACAGTGGCCGTGTCTGTCTGTCCTTGCAGTGGCTGTGTCTGTCTGTCCGTCTGTCCTTGCAGTGGCTGTGTCTGTCTGTCCTTAAAGTGGCTGTCTCTGTCTGTCCTTGCAGTGGCCGTGTCTGTCCTTACAGTGGCTGTGTCTGTCCTCATAGTGGCCGTGTCTGTCTATCCTTACAGTGACTGTGTCTGTATGTTTATACAGTGGCCGTGTCTGTCTGTCCTTGCAGTGGCTGTGTCTGTCTGTCCATACAGTGGCCGTGTATGTCTGTCCTTACAGTGGCTGTGTCTGTCTGTCCCTACAGTGGCTGTGTATGACCTTGCAGTGGCTGTGTCTGTCTGTCCTTACAGTGGCTGTGTCTGTCTGTCCATACAGTGGCCGTGTCTGTCTGTCCATACAGTGGCCGTGTCTGTCTGTCCTTGCAGTGGCTGTGTCTGTCTGTACATACAGTGGCTGTGTCTGTCTGTACATACAGTGGCCGTGTCTGTCTGTCCATACAGTGGCCGTGTCTGTCTTTCCTTACAGTGGATGTGTCTGTCCTCACAGTGGCTGTGTCTGTCTGTCCTTACAGTGGCCATGTCTATCTGTCCTTACAGTGGCCGTGTCTATCTGTCCTGACAGTGGCTGTGTCTGACTGTCCTTACAGTGGCCGTGTCTATCTGTCCTTACAGTGGACGTGTCTATCTGTCCTGACAGGGGCTGTGTCTGTCTGTCCTTACAGTGGCAGTGTCTATCTGTCCTTACAGTGGCCGTGTCTATCTGTCCTTACAGTGGATGTGTCTGTCTGTCCTTACAGTGGCTGTGTCTGTCTGTCCTTACAGTGGCCGTGTCTGTCCTCACAGTGGCTGTGTCTGTCTGTGCTCACATAATCTAATTAAACTCGTCACTTGAATCGGGTGGTGTCTTTTACGTCGTCACCAGTATTTGACCGTCGCTAAAAACAATAAAACACCCATTTCTCACAGAAAGGTATATTTCAGACATAAATTTCCTACTATAAACCCTATTTTCTACAGTAAAACTTCTTTTCACCCAGTAAAATCCTATTTCCACACAGTAAAACCCTATTTCCCACAGTAAAATCCCATTCCACACAGTAAAACTCCATTTCAAGCAGTAAAACCCATTTCACACAGTAAAACCCCATTTTACATAGTAGAACCCCATTTCATACGGTAAAACCCCATTTAACACGGCAAAAACCTCATTTCACACGGTAATACCCATTTCCCATAGTACAACCCCATTTCACGCAGTAAAACCCATTTCACATAGTAAAACCCCAATTCACATGGCAAAACCCATGTCACATAGTAAAACCCCATTTCACTCGGCAAAACATATTTCACATAGTAAAACCCAATTTTATACAGTAAAACCCATTTCACATAGTAAAACCCATTTCACGTTGTAAAACCAATTCCACATAGTAAGACCCCATTTCACGCAGTAAAACCCATTTCATATAGTAAAACCCCATTTCACGCAGTAAAACCCATTTCACATAGTAAAACCCCAGTTCACATAGTAAAACCCATTTCACATAGTAAAACCTATTTGACATAGTAAAACCCATTTCACATAGTAAAACCCATTTCACATAGTAAAACCTATTTCACATAGTAAAACCTATTTCACATAGTAAAACCTATTTCACATAGTAAAACCTATTTCACATAGTAAAACCCATTTCACATAGTAAAACCCATTTCACATAGTAAAACGCATTTCACATAGTAAAACCTATTTCACATAGTAAAACGCATTTCACATAGTAAAACCTATTTCACATAGTAAAACCCATTTCACATAGTAAAACCCATTTCACATAGTAAAACCTATTTCACATAGTAAAACCCATTTCACGCAGTAAAACATAATTTCGCAAAGTTGCACGCGCGGATTGAGTAAATAAAAGGAGGTATTCATATCAGTCTCTACTCCTGTCAATCACAGTTAGGCTCTCCTGTCAATCACAGTTAGGCTCTCCTGTCAATCACAGTTAGGCTCTCCTGTCAATCACAGTTAGGCTCTCCTGTCAATCACAGTTAGGCTCTCCTGTCAATCACAGTTAGGCTCTCCTGTCAATCACAGTTAGGCTCTCCTGTCAATCACAGTTAGGCTCTCCTGTCAATCACAGTTAGGCTCTCCTGTCAATCACAGTTAGGCTCTCCTGTCAATCACAGTTAGGCTCTCCTGTCAATCACAGTTAGGCTCTCCTGTCAATCACAGTTAGGCTCTCCTGTCAATCACAGTTAGGCTCTCCTGTCAATCACAGTTAGGCTCTCCTGTCAATCACAGTTAGGCTCTCCTGTCAATCACAGTTAGGCTCTCCTGTCAATCACAGTTAGGCTCTCCTGTCAATCACAGTTAGGCTCTCCTGTCAATCACAGTTAGGCTCTCCTGTCAATCACAGTTAGGCTCTCCTGTCAATCACAGTTAGGCTCTCCTGTCAATCACAGTTAGGCTCTCCTGTCAATCACAGTTAGGCTCTCCTGTCAATCACAGTTAGGCTCTCCTGTCAATCACAGTTAGGCTCTCCTGTCAATCACAGTTAGGCTCTCCTGTCAATCACAGTTAGGCTCTCCTGTCAATCACAGTTAGGCTCTCCTGTCAATCACAGTTAGGCTCTCCTGTCAATCACAGTTAGGCTCTCCTGTCAATCACAGTTAGGCTCTCCTGTCAATCACAGTTAGGCTCTCCTGTCAATCACAGTTAGGCTCTCCTGTCAATCACAGTTAGGCTCTCCTGTCAATCACAGTTAGGCTCTCCTGTCAATCACAGTTAGGCTCTCCTGTCAATCACAGTTAGGCTCTCCTGTCAATCACAGTTAGGCTCTCCTGTCAATCACAGTTAGGCTCTCCTGTCAATCACAGTTAGGCTCTCCTGTCAATCACAGTTAGGCTCTCCTGTCAATCACAGTTAGGCTCTCCTGTCAATCACAGTTAGGCTCTCCTGTCAATCACAGTTAGGCTCTCCTGTCAATCACAGTTAGGCTCTCCTGTCAATCACAGTTAGGCTCTCCTGTCAATCACAGTTAGGCTCTCCTGTCAATCACAGTTAGGCTCTCCTGTCAATCACAGTTAGGCTCTCCTGTCAATCACAGTTAGGCTCTCCTGTCAATCACAGTTAGGCTCTCCTGTCAATCACAGTTAGGCTCTCCTGTCAATCACAGTTAGGCTCTCCTGTCAATCACAGTTAGGCTCTCCTGTCAATCACAGTTAGGCTCTCCTGTCAATCACAGTTAGGCTCTCCTGTCAATCACAGTTAGGCTCTCCTGTCAATCACAGTTAGGCTCTCCTGTCAATCACAGTTAGGCTCTCCTGTCAATCACAGTTAGGCTCTCCTGTCAATCACAGTTAGGCTCTCCTGTCAATCACGGTTAGGCTCTCCTGTCAATCACGGTTAGGCTCTCCTGTCAATCACAGTTAGGCTCTCCTGTCAATCACAGTTAGGCTCTCCTGTCAATCACAGTTAGGCTCTCCTGTCAGTCACAGTTAGGCTCTCCTGTCAGTCACAGTTAGGCTCTCCTGTCAGTCACAGTTAGGCTCTCCTGTCAGTCACAGTTAGGCTCTCCTGTCAATCACGGTTAGGCTCTCCTGTCAATCACGGTTAGGCTCTCCTGTCAATCACAGTTAGGCTCTCCTGTCAATCACAGTTAGGCTCTCCTGTCAATCACAGTTAGGCTCTCCTGTCAATCACAGTTAGGCTCTCCTGTCAATCACAGTTAGGCTCTCCTGTCAATCACAGTTAGGCTCTCCTGTCAATCACAGTTAGGCTCTCCTGTCAATCACAGTTAGGCTCTCCTGTCAATCACAGTTAGGCTCTCCTGTCAATCACAGTTAGGCTCTCCTGTCAATCACAGTTAGGCTCTCCTGTCAATCACGGTTAGGCTCTCCTGTCAATCACGGTTAGGCTCTCCTGTCAATCACAGTTAGGCTCTCTTGTCAATCACAGTTAGGCTCTCTTGTCAATCACAGTTAGGCTCTCTTGTCAATCACAGTTAGGCTCTCCTGTCAATCACAGTTAGGCTCTCCTGTCAATCACAGTTAGGCTCTCCTGTCAATCACGGTTAGGCTCTCCTGTCAATCACAGTTAGGCTCTCTTGTCAATCACAGTTAGGCTCTCTTGTCAATCACAGTTAGGCTCTCCTGTCAATCACGGTTAGGCTCTCCTGTCAATCACAGTTAGGCTCTCCTGTCAATCACGGTTAGGCTCTCTTGTCAATCACAGTTAGGCTCTCCTGTCAATCACAGTTAGGCTCTCCTGTCAATCACAGTTAGGCTCTCCTGTCAATCACAGTTAGGCTCTCCTGTCAATCACAGTTAGGCTCTCCTGTCAATCACAGTTAGGCTCTCTTGTCAATCACAGTTAGGCTCTCTTGTCAATCACAGTTAGGCTCTCCTGTCAATCACAGTTAGGCTCTCCTGTCAATCACAGTTAGGCTCTCCTGTCAATCACGGCTAGGCTCTCCTGTCAATCACAGTTAGGCTCTCTTGTCAATCACAGTTAGGCTCTCTTGTCAATCACAGTTAGGCTCTCCTGTCAATCACAGTTAGGCTCTCCTGTCAATCACAGTTAGGCTCTCCTGTCAATCACGGTTAGGCTCTCCTGTCAATCACAGTTAGGCTCTCCTGTCAATCACAGTTAGGCTCTCCTGTCAATCACGGTTAGGCTCTCCTGTCAATCACAGTTAGGCTCTCCTGTCAATCACAGTTAGGCTCTCCTGTCAATCACAGTTAGGCTCTCCTGTCAATCACAGTTAGGCTCTCCTGTCAATCACAGTTAGGCTCTCCTGTCAATCACAGTTAGGCTCTCCTGTCAATCACAGTTAGGCTCTCCTGTCAATCACAGTTAGGCTCTCCTGTCAATCACAGTTAGGCTCTCCTGTCAATCACAGTTAGGCTCTCCTGTCAATCACAGTTAGGCTCTCCTGTCATTCACAGTTAGGCTCTCCTGTCAATCACAGTTAGGCTCTCCTGTCAATCACAGTTAGGCTCTCCTGTCAATCACAGTTAGGCTCTCCTGTCAATCACAGTTAGGCTCTCCTGTCAATCACAGTTAGGCTCTCCTGTCAATCACAGTTAGGCTCTCCTGTCAATCACAGTTAGGCTCTCCTGTCAATCACAGTTAGGCTCTCCTGTCAATCACAGTTAGGCTCTCCTGCCAATCACAGTTAGGCTCTCCTGTCAATCACAGTTAGGCTCTCCTGTCAATCACAGTTAGGCTCTCCTGTCAATCACAGTTAGGCTCTCCTGTCAATCACAGTTAGGCTCTCCTGTCAATCACAGTTAGGCTCTCCTGTCAATCACAGTTAGGCTCTCCTGTCAATCACAGTTAGGCTCTCCTGTCAATCACAGTTAGGCTCTCCTGTCAATCACAGTTAGGCTCTCCTGTCAATCACAGTTAGGCTCTCCTGTCAATCACAGTTAGGCTCTCCTGTCAATCACAGTTAGGCTCTCCTGTCAATCACAGTTAGGCTCTCCTGTCAATCACAGTTAGGCTCTCCTGTCAATCACAGTTAGGCTCTCCTGTCAATCACAGTTAGGCTCTCCTGTCAATCACAGTTAGGCTCTCCTGTCAATCACAGTTAGGCTCTCCTGTCAATCACAGTTAGGCTCTCCTGTCAATCACAGTTAGGCTCTCCTGTCAATCACAGTTAGGCTCTCCTGTCAATCACAGTTAGGCTCTCCTGTCAATCACAGTTAGGCTCTCTTGTCAATCACAGTTAGGCTCTCCTGTCAATCACAGTTAGGCTCTCCTGTCAATCACAGTTAGGCTCTCCTGTCAATCACAGTTAGGCTCTCCTGTCAATCACAGTTAGGCTCTCCTGTCAATCACAGTTAGGCTCTCCTGTCAATCACAGTTAGGCTCTCCTGTCAATCACAGTTAGGCTCTCCTGTCAATCACAGTTAGGCTCTCCTGTCAATCACAGTTAGGCTCTCCTGTCAATCACAGTTAGGCTCTCCTGTCAATCACGGTTAGGCTCTCCTGTCAATCACGGTTAGGCTCTCCTGTCAATCACAGTTAGGCTCTCCTGTCAATCACAGTTAGGCTCTCCTGTCAATCACAGTTAGGCTCTCCTGTCAATCACAGTTAGGCTCTCCTGTCAATCACAGTTAGGCTCTCCTGTCAATCACAGTTAGGCTCTCCTGTCAATCACAGTTAGGCTCTCCTGTCAATCACAGTTAGGCTCTCCTGTCAATCACAGTTAGGCTCTCCTGTCAATCACAGTTAGGCTCTCCTGCCAATCACAGTTAGGCTCTCCTGTCAATCACAGTTAGGCTCTCCTGTCAATCACAGTTAGGCTCTCCTGTCAATCACAGTTAGGCTCTCCTGTCAATCACAGTTAGGCTCTCCTGTCAATCACAGTTAGGCTCTCCTGTCAATCACAGTTAGGCTCTCCTGTCAATCACAGTTAGGCTCTCCTGTCAATCACAGTTAGGCTCTCCTGTCAATCACAGTTAGGCTCTCCTGTCAATCACAGTTAGGCTCTCCTGTCAATCACAGTTAGGCTCTCCTGTCAATCACAGTTAGGCTCTCCTGTCAATCACAGTTAGGCTCTCCTGTCAATCACAGTTAGGCTCTCCTGTCAATCACAGTTAGGCTCTCCTGTCAATCACAGTTAGGCTCTCCTGTCAATCACAGTTAGGCTCTCCTGTCAATCACAGTTAGGCTCTCCTGTCAATCACAGTTAGGCTCTCCTGTCAATCACAGTTAGGCTCTCCTGTCAATCACAGTTAGGCTCTCCTGTCAATCACAGTTAGGCTCTCCTGTCAATCACAGTTAGGCTCTCTTGTCAATCACAGTTAGGCTCTCCTGTCAATCACAGTTAGGCTCTCCTGTCAATCACAGTTAGGCTCTCCTGTCAATCACAGTTAGGCTCTCCTGTCAATCACAGTTAGGCTCTCCTGTCAATCACAGTTAGGCTCTCCTGTCAATCACAGTTAGGCTCTCCTGTCAATCACAGTTAGGCTCTCCTGTCAATCACAGTTAGGCTCTCCTGTCAATCACAGTTAGGCTCTCCTGTCAATCACGGTTAGGCTCTCCTGTCAATCACAGTTAGGCTCTCCTGTCAATCACAGTTAGGCTCTCCTGTCAATCACGGTTAGGCTCTCCTGTCAATCACAGTTAGGCTCTCCTGTCAATCACGGTTAGGCTCTCCTGTCAATCAGAGTTAGGCTCTTCTGTCAATCGCACTTAGACACACATGCGTATGTCAATCACAGTTAGGCTCTCCTGTCAATCACAGTTAGGCTCTCCTGTCAATCACAGTTAGGCTCTCCTGTCAATCACGGTTAGGCTCTCCTGTCAATCACAGTTAAGCTCTCCTGTCAATCAGAGTTAGGCTCTTCTGTCAATCGCACTTAGACACACATGCGTATGTCAATCACAGTTAGGCTCTCCTGTCAATCACAGTTAGACTCCTGTCAATCACAGTTACACTCTCCTGTCTCAATCACAGTTAGACACACATGCGTATGTCAATCACAGTTCTCACCGATCTTCTAGGCTAGATGAAAGAGAAAGTTTTAGCCCCGATACGATAAATAGTGGAGCACTTAATGTGAAGTGGATAGAAAATGGTCATTAACCTGTGCTGGTAGGCAAACAGTTGGTACATACAATTCATGATATGTTGATATTGGATGATCAAACGACATGCTAGGAGTCAGAGAAGGCCACACGTTCAACAAATGGTAATTACAAACTATGGACGATTGAAATAAATGAATCGTTTCATCAACAGAAAACTTCCATTGTTCTGCGAACGGTCATCTGCATGGACATCTCAAGGTCACTTCACATTTCAACAAGGCTGTAGAGCATCCAATACAACATGTTGAAGATGAAGAAGGATGCTGGGAACATGGTGCGGGACAGCCTGTGGAGCATAGGGTCACATACACCAGTAATAGAATGTCGCTGGGAACATGATACAGGAAACAGGATATAGGGAATAGGATACTGGGAACAGGATGCACGGAACAGGATGCACGGAACAGGATACATGGAACAGGATGCAGGGAACAGGATATAGGGAACAGGATACAGGGAACATGATACTGGGAACAGGATACAGGTGACAGGTAACAGGATACAGGTAACATGATATATGGAACAGGGTGCAGGGAACGGGATGACATCTTGTTGTGTTTGTAAATGTTCTAAATCGTTTTGTGTTTGGATATGTTATCTCTTGTTGTGTTTGCAAATGTTTTAAATCGTTTCGTGTTTGGATATGTTATCTCTTGTTGTGTTTGTAGATGTCATCTCTTGTTGTGTTTGCAGATGTTCATCTCTTGTTGTGTTTGGGGATGTCATCTCTTGTTGTGTTTGGATATGTTATCTCTTGTTGTGTTTGTAGATGTCATCTCTTGTTGTGTTTGCAGATGTTCATCTCTTGTTGTGTTTGGGGATGTCATCTCTTGTTGTGTTTGGATATGTTATCTCTTGTTGTGTTTGTAGATGTCATCTCTTGTTGTGTTTGCAGATGTTCATCTCTTGTTGTGTTTGGGGATGTCATCTCTTGTTGTGTTTGGATATGTTATCTCTTGTTGTGTTTGTAGATGTCATCTCTTGTTGTGTTTGCAGATGTTCATCTCTTGTTGTGTTTGTGGATGTCATCTCTTGTTGTGTTTGTAGATGTTCATCTCTTGTTGTGTTTGTAGATGTCATCTCTTGTTGTGTTTGTAGATGTCATCTCTTGTTTTTTGTAGATGTTCATCTCTTGTTTGTTTGGATATGTTATCTCTTGTTGTGTTTGTAAATGTTCTAAATCGTTTTGTGTTTGGATATGTTATCTCTTGTTGTGTTTGTAAATGTTCATCTCTTGTTGTGTTTGTAGATGTTCATCTCTTGTTGTGTTTAAGGATGTCATCTCTTGTTGTGTTTGTAGATGTTCATCTCTTGTTGTGTTTGTAGATGTCATCTCTTGTTGTGTTTGTAGATGTCATCTCTTGTTTTTTGTAGATGTTCATCTCTTGTTTGTTTGGAGATGTTATCTTTTGTTGTGTTTGTAAATGTTCTAAATCGTTTTGTGTTTGGATATGTTATCTCTTGTTGTGTTTGTAAATGTTCTAAATCGTTTTGTGTTTGGATATGTTATCTCTTGTTGTTTTTGTAGATGTCATCTCTTGTTGTGTTTGTAGATGTCATCTCTTTTTGTATTTGTAGATGTCATCTCTTGTTGTGTTTGTAGATGTCATCTCTTGTTGTGTTTGTAGATATTCATCTCTTGTTGTGTTTGTAGATGTCATCGCTTGTTGTGTTTGTAGATGTCTTCTCTTGTTGTGTTTGTAGATGTATATCTCTTGTTGTGTTTGTAGATGTCATCTCTTATTGTGTTTGTAGATGTTCATCTCTTGTTGTGTTTGTAGATGTCATCTCTTGTTGTGTTTGTAGATGTTCATCTCTTGTTTGGATATGTTACCTCTTGTTGTGTTTGTTGATGTCATCTGTTGTGTTTGTAGATGTCATCTCTTGTTGTGTTTGTAGATGTCATCTCTTGTTGTGTTTGTAGATGTCATCTCTTGTTGTGTTTATGGATGTCATCTCTTGTGTTTGTAGATGTCATCTGTTCTATCAGTCTGTGTAATTTTAGGCTGTTGTTTATGACTGCTTTATCTTTCCATAATGTTGTACGTTTTTACCTTTCTTTCCTCCTCTTTATCAAGTATCTGCCCACTCTTTGTCTAGTCTATCTGCCCACTCTTTGTCAAGTCTATATGACCACTCTTTGTCAAGTCTATCTGCCCACTCTTTGTCTAGTCTATCTGCCTACTCTTTATCTGGTTTATCTGCCCACTCTTTGTCTAGTCTATCTGCCCACTCTTTGTCTGATCTATCTGCCCACTCTTTGTCTAGTCTATCTGCCCACTCTTTGTCTAGTCTATCTGCCCACTCTTTGTAAAATCTATCTGGCCACTCGTTGTCTAGTCTATCTGCCCACTCTTTATCTGGTTTATCTGCCCACTCTTTGTCTAGTCTATCTGCCCACTCGTTGTCTAGTCTATCTGCCCACTCTTTGTCAAATCTATCTGGCCACTCGTTGTCTAGTCTATCTGCCCACTCTTTGTCTAGTCTATCTGCCCACTCTTTGTCTAGTCTATCTGCCCACTCTTTGTCTAGTCTATCTGCCCACTCCTTGTCTAGTCTATCTGCCCACTCTTTGTCTAGTCTATCTGCCTACTCTTTGTCTAGTCTATCTGCCTACTCTTTATCTGGTTTATCTGCCCACTCTTTGGATGAAGAGTGCACACAGATGAGTCTGCACAAGAAGCAGCAGAGAATAGATGAGTGGGAGTGTACATACAATTTTAGGAGTGGGAGTGTAGATATAATACCCAAACAACATTATGGATACAGAGTACAGACTGTCAAATTCTGTCATATATATGATGCAGAAATCCAGGCAATCAAGGTGGCAACTGAGAAACTGCTGAACACCAATGTCGGTCCACAACCTGTAGTATTTCTGACAGATGCACAATCAGCACTCCAAGCACTGAAGTCCGGGACACTGCCAGGTCTACAGGCTCTACTGTCTGAACTGAGCAACCAGCGCAAGATTGTGAGGCAGTGGATATCTTCTCATTGAGGAGTACAAGGAAACGAGAGAGCAGATCGACTGGCAAAGGAGGGTGCTGCAGACGAGCAACCAGATGTGCCAGTTACGTGCCAACAGAAGATAAGGAGGATCAAATCAATCAGAAAGCCACCAACAGAAGATAAGGATGATCAAATCAATCAGAAAGCCATCAACAGAAGATAAGGATGATCAAATCAATCAGAAAGCCATCAACAGAAGATAAGGATGATCAAATCAATCAGAAAGCCACCAACAGAAGATAAGGATGATCAAATCAATCAGAAAGCCACCAACAGAAGATAAGGATGATCAAATCAATCAGAAAGCCACCAACAGAAGATAAGGATAATCAAATCAATCAGAAAGCCACAAAAAGATTACCATAAGATGGACAGACACAAACAAACTGTTGTGTTGCGCCTTAGAACAGGACACAACCGACATATATGCATAACATTGAAGATTGGCAACTTAGCCATGTGTACATGGGGACAGGCACCTCAGACATATGGGCACATACTACAAAACTGCCCCAGATATGATATACAGAGAAAATCTCTCTGGCCCATAGAAACAACACTGGCCCATAGAAACAACACTGATTCATAGAAACACCACTGGCCCATAGAAACAACACTGGCCCATAGAAACAACACTGATTCATAGAAACACCACTGGCCCATAGAAACAACACTGGCCCATAGAAACAACACTGGCCCATAGAAACAACACTGATTCATAGAAACAACACTGGCCCATAGAAACAACACTGGCCCATAGAAACAACACTGGCCCATAGAAACAACACTGATTCATAGAAACAACACTGGCCCATAGAAACAACACTGGCCCATAGAAACAACACTGGGCCATAGAAACAACACTGGCCCATAGAAACAACACTGGCCCATAGAAACAACACTGACCCATAGAAACAACACTGACCCATAGAAACAACACTGGAAGAGAAACTTGATGGACATGTATGTGAACTACAGAAGACAATGAAGTTTACACAGGACACAACATTGCAGAGACAGAGTTGCAGAGACAGAGTTGCAGAGACAGAGTTGCAGAGACAGACATATTTTCAAGTGGACGAAAAAAGAACAACAGGATCAAGCGGTCTTTTTCAGGCCATGTATTAGACAATAGATTGATGTCCTAGACAACAGATTGATGTATTAAACAATAGATAGACCTGTTAGACAATAGATTGATGTCCTAGACAACAGATTGATGTATTAGACAATAGATCGACCTGTTAGACAATAGATTGATGTCCAAGACAACAGATTGATGTATTAGACAATAGATCGACCTGTTAGACAATAGATTGATGTCCTAGACAACAGATTGATGTAATAGACAATAGATTGATGTCTTAGACAACAGATTGATGTAATAGACAATAGATTGATGACCTAGACAATAGATTGATGTCTTAGACAACAGATTGATGTAATAGACAATAGATTGATGACCTAGACAATAGATTGATGACCTAGACAACAGATTGATGTCCTAGACAATAGATTGATGACCTAGACAATAGATTGATGACCTAGACAACAGATTGACGTTCTACACAACAGATTGATGACCTAGACAATAGATTGATGTCCTAGACAATAGATTGATGACATAGACAATAGATTGATGTCCTAGACAATAGATTGTTGTCCTAGACAACAGATTGATGACCTAGAGAACAGATTGATGACCTAGAGAACAGATTGATGACCTACACAATAGATTGACGTCATAGACGATAGACAGCTCCTAGCTTTGATGAAAATGTGCGATTGGCACGACGGATCCGTGCACTTGTTGGACTGGTCCCATAACAGGTGAACACTTGTTGGACCGGTCCCATGACAGGTATACACTTGTTGGACCAGTCCCATGACAGGTGAACACTTGTTAGACTGGTCCCATGACAGGTGAACACTTTTTGAACCGGTCTCTTGACAGGTTAGCACTTGTTGGACTGGTCCCATGACAGGTGAACACTTGTTGGACCGGCCCCATGACAGGTGAACCATTGTTGGACCAGTCCCATGACAGATGAACACTTGTTGGACTGGTCCCGTAACAGGTGAACACTTATTGGGCCGGTCCCATGACAGGTGAATACTTGTTGGATCGGTCCCGTTGACAGGTGAACACTTATTGGACCGGTCCCATAACAGGTGAACCCTTCTTGGACCAGTTCCATAACAGGTGAACACTTGTTTGACCGGTCCCATGACAGGTGAACACTTGTTGGACCGGTCCCATGACAGGTGAACACTTGTTGGACCGGTCCCATGACAGGTGAACACTTGTTGGACCGGTTCAATATTTCCTGGTGGAAAGCGAGGCACGTGTCCGTAATATGTAGAACTGCATGAGAAGCTGTACGATAGATCCCCAAACCTTGAGCTGACTGCTGCATTTGTTAGATTTAAAATAAGGCGAGGCTGCAGCGGTTCTGTGGATGTGTATAATGGGAAAAAAACATGAAAAAAAACTAGTAAAAGTTGATTAAGGTTGAGCTTAATCAAAATTTAAAAATGGGTATGGTCAGATACCGCACCGAGACGAGAACACAAACAAAACCTACGTTACGACCAATAGGCCTTCATCAGGGACAACAACACTGAACTAACAAATCAACAAATAAGAAAAAATGGTCAACTCATCTGTTTCAGGTGGGAGACGCTTTCAGTCTAAGCGACCTGTCGTGCCAAGTACTCGATAGAAACTGAAATAGGAGCGGTCAAACAAAAAGTGGCGGAATATGCCTGATAAGCCAAGCGTGGCCAAATAGTGGTCCAGATAGGAGAACAATGAGAAGGCAATATAAGCCGGGAGGGCGTGATATTGATATAAGAGAGGGGGGAAGAGAACTGATGGAAGAATGGGAGAGGCGGGGGGGGGGGGGGGGGGGAAGGAAGACAAATAGATGGGGGCCAGTGTGAGGGTTTAAGAAAAAGTATGGAAGATATTTATACCATGTGGTTGGAGACATCCCATACTAGAGATAAGTCTGTTCTCAAGGGCGAATCGATGACGATCGTCAGAGAAGCACGAAACTAGACCAGTGACACTGACGTCAGCCATACCCCGGTGCTCAGGACCATTGAAGTGGCTGGCAATTGGGGAACCAGTGCGGTTGCGGATGTCGTTGAGGTGTTGGCGGAAACGCTCCCGTAGTTCCATACCAGTTTCCCCAATGTAAGTCATACCACACTGGCGGCAGATGATGGAATAGATGAGGTTACGAGATTTGCATGTGAACCCCTCTTTGATGAAGAATTCAGCCTTAGGAAAGGTAATGGAGCGAGAAAGGATGACATGAGGGCAGGTAACACAGCCACGTGAATTTTTGCACGGCCTGGTGCCTGGGAGGCTATGAGGGCTGGTGTGTAGGCGACTACTGACCAGCAAGTCCCTCAGGTTCCTGTCACGCTTGTAGGCGACAAGGGGAGGATCGGGAAAAACTTCGCGAGTGGCAGGATCAGAGTGAAGGATAGGGAGATGGCGGAATAGGATATCCCGGACAGAGACGCTGTGAGGGTGATAGGTGAGGACGAGTTTCACACGGTCAGAGGGAGGACGGCGGGTGGGAGTGAGGGAGTCTTGGCGGGAGATAAGAAGAACCCGCTGAAGAGCGGAGGAGAGAGTGGTCTCAGGGTAGAGTCGCTTGCGGAAGAAGTCAAGCATCTCGTGGGCCCTGAGGAGGAAGTCGTCGTCATCCTGACATAGGCGTCGGAGGCGGAGGAGTTGGGAGAAAGGAAGCGAATCGCGGCACGATAGGGGATGGGAGGAAGTGTAGAGGAGGTAGTTGTGAGCGTCAGTGGGTTTGTAGTAGACAGTGGTGGAGAGGCCTGAAGGGCAGATAGAGACAGTGATGTCCAGAAAGTGGACAGACGTGAGGGAAATGTCAGACGTGAACTTGATCGAGGGATGGAAGTCGTTGACAAAGTCGATAAAGTTGAGGAGGTCCTTCTCCGACATGTCAGTCATACCAATCCCATCGTCGATGTATCGATAATACATCAAAGGAAAGGGGCCCTGGAATTGAAGCCAGATCAAGTGTTCCAGGTGACCCATGAACAGGCATGCGTAGCTGGGGCCCATTCTGGTGCCCATAGCCACACCGCTGATCTGGTCGAAGAACTGGCCATTGAATTCAAAGGTATTGAGAGTAAGAACGAGTTCTGCTAGACGGACGATGGCAGACGTGGAGATGGATGGGTTAACCCTTCGGTCAAGGAAGAAACGGAGGGCCAATAAACCGTCAGAGTGGGGGATCGAGGTGTACAGTGAACAGACATCAAGTAGGAAGAGACGATAGGTATGGTCAGGGGAGAGGACAATGGTAGAGAAAGTGGTTAAGGCGTGGTTGGTGTCCTTAAGAAATGTGGGAAGACTCTCCACCATAGGTTGGAAGACACTATCCAGGAAGTCTGATACCAGTTCGGTGGGACAGGAACAGGCAGAGACAATAGGGCGACCTGGGTTGTCGGGCTTATGAATTTTAGGCAGCATGTAGAAAGAAGCCTTCTTTCTACATGCTGCCTAAAATTCATAAGCCCGACAACCCAGGTCGCCCTATTGTCTCTGCCTGTTCCTGTCCCACCGAACTGGTATCAGACTTCCTGGATAGTGTCTTCCAACCTATGGTGGAGAGTCTTCCCACATTTCTTAAGGACACCAACCACGCCTTAACCACTTTCTCTACCATTGTCCTCTCCCCTGACCATACCTATCGTCTCTTCCTACTTGATGTCTGTTCACTGTACACCTCGATCCCCCACTCTGACGGTTTATTGGCCCTCCGTTTCTTCCTTGACCGAAGGGTTAACCCATCCATCTCCACGTCTGCCATCGTCCGTCTAGCAGAACTCGTTCTTACTCTCAATACCTTTGAATTCAATGGCCAGTTCTTCGACCAGATCAGCGGTGTGGCTATGGGCACCAGAATGGGCCCCAGCTACGCATGCCTGTTCATGGGTCACCTGGAACACTTGATCTGGCTTCAATTCCAGGGCCCCTTTCCTTTGATGTATTATCGATACATCGACGATGGGATTGGTATGACTGACATGTCGGAGAAGGACCTCCTCAACTTTATCGACTTTGTCAACGACTTCCATCCCTCGATCAAGTTCACGTCTGACATTTCCCTCACGTCTGTCCACTTTCTGGACATCACTGTCTCTATCTGCCCTTCAGGCCTCTCCACCACTGTCTACTACAAACCCACTGACGCTCACAACTACCTCCTCTACACTTCCTCCCATCCCCTATCGTGCCGCGATTCGCTTCCTTTCTCCCAACTCCTCCGCCTCCGACGCCTATGTCAGGATGACGACGACTTCCTCCTCAGGGCCCACGAGATGCTTGACTTCTTCCGCAAGCGACTCTACCCTGAGACCACTCTCTCCTCCGCTCTTCAGCGGGTTCTTCTTATCTCCCGCCAAGACTCCCTCACTCCCACCCGCCGTCCTCCCTCTGACCGTGTGAAACTCGTCCTCACCTATCACCCTCACAGCGTCTCTGTCCGGGATATCCTATTCCGCCATCTCCCTATCCTTCACTCTGATCCTGCCACTCGCGAAGTTTTTCCCGATCCTCCCCTTGTCGCCTACAAGCGTGACAGGAACCTGAGGGACTTGCTGGTCAGTAGTCGCCTACACACCAGCCCTCATAGCCTCCCAGGCACCAGGCCGTGCAAAAATTCACGTGGCTGTGTTACCTGCCCTCATGTCATCCTTTCTCGCTCCATTACCTTTCCTAAGGCTGAATTCTTCATCAAAGAGGGGTTCACATGCAAATCTCGTAACCTCATCTATTCCATCATCTGCCGCCAGTGTGGTATGACTTACATTGGGGAAACTGGTATGGAACTA
>JAVGWX010000024.1:152500-202886 GCA_036924085.1 Ariolimax columbianus | reverse complement strand
TCTCCTCCATTAGTTCATGTCTCTCTCCTCCATTTCATTCTCTCATCTCCTCCATTAGTTCATGTTCTCTTCATCTCCTCCATTAGTTCATGTCTCTCTTCATCTCCTCCCATTAGTTCATGTTCTCTTCATCTCCTCCATTAGTTCATGTTCTCTTCATCTCCTCCATTAGTTCATGTTCTCTTCATCTCCTCCATTAGTTCATGTTCTCTTCATCTCCTCCATTAGTTCATGTTCTCTTCATCTCCTCCATTAGTTCATGTTCTCTTCATCTCCTCCATTAGTTCATGTTCTCTTCATCTCCTCCATTAGTTCATGTTCTCTTCATCTCCTCCATTAGTTCATGTTCTCTTCATCTCCTCCATTAGTTCATGTCTCTTCATCTCCTCCATTAGTTCATGTTCTCTTCATCTCCTCCATTAGTTCATGTTCTCTTCATCTCCTCCATTAGTTCATGTTCTCTTCATCTCCTCCATTAGTTCATGTTCTCTTCATCTCCTCCATTAGTTCATGTTCTCTTCATCTCCTCCATTAGTTCATGTTCTCTTCATCTCCTCCATTAGTTCATGTTCTCTTCATCTCCTCCATTAGTTCATGTTCTCTTCATCTCCTCCATTAGTTCATGTTCTCTTCATCTCCTCCATTAGTTCATGTTCTCTTCATCTCTCCTCCATTAGTTCATGTTCTCTTCATCTCCTCCATTAGTTCATGTTCTCTTCATCTCCTCCATTAGTTCATGTTCTCTTCATCTCCTCCATTAGTTCATGTTCTCTTCATCTCCTCCATTAGTTCATGTTCTCTTCATCTCCTCCATTAGTTCATGTTCTCTTCATCTCCTCCATTAGTTCATGTTCTCTTCATCTCCTCCATTAGTTCATGTTCTCTTCATCTCCTCCATTAGTTCATGTTCTCTTCATCTCCTCCATTAGTTCATGTTCTCTTCATCTCCTCCATTAGTTCATGTTCTCTTCATCTCCTCCATTAGTTCATGTTCTCTTCATCTCCTCCATTAGTTCATGTTCTCTTCATCTCCTCCATTAGTTCATGTTCTCTTCATCTCCTCCATTAGTTCATGTTCTCTTCATCTCCTCCATTAGTTCATGTTCTCTTCATCTCCTCCATTAGTTCATGTTCTCTTCATCTCCTCCATTAGTTCATGTTCTCTTCATCTCCTCCATTAGTTCATGTTCTCTTCATCTCCTCCATTAGTTCATGTTCTCTTCATCTCCTCCATTAGTTCATGCTCTCTTCATCTCCTCCATTAGTTCATGTTCTCTTCATCTCCTCCATTAGTTCATGTTCTCTTCATCTCCTCCATTAGTTCATGCTCTCTTCATCTCCTCTGTTAGTTCATGTTCTTGTCCGTTTATACTTCTTTCTTTCCATGTTCGGTAAATCGTGCTCCTTATTTCTCGCCTGTTCGTCGCCGTTGAGGTCAGTCCGGTTTTCTCTATGTTTTGACTTGTAATCGTTTTTTAAGGCAAACAGGTGATTAGCCTGTTGTGTCTTTGCATGGTGGAGGGGCTGCCTCCTTACAGCCTCCATGCCTGCCGACCCGTTTTTGTCCACGGCTGCTTATTTATTCGCAGCTAACCTCCAAATTTGGAGGCCTTTCAGCAATCCGCAACCATGCTGACGCGCCTGATAGGAGGTAGGTGCCTCCACCAGGAATACTACTCTACTACTACTACTACTACTACTACTACTACTACTACCATTACTACTAATACCACTAATACTACTACTCTACTACTACTACTACTACTACTACTACTACCACTACTACTACTACTACTACTACTACCACTACCACTACTACTACTACTACTACTACTACTACCATTACTACTACTACCACTAATACTACTACTCTACTACTTCTACTACTACTACCACTAATACTACTACTCTACTACTTACTACTACTACTACTACTACTACTACTACTACCACTACTACTACTACTACCACTACTACTACTACTACTACTACTACTACTACCACTACTACTACTACTACTACTACTACTACTACTACTACCACTACTACTACTACCACCACTACTACTACTACTACCACTACTACTACTACTACTACTACTACTACTACCATTACTACTACTACCACTAATACTACTACTCTACTACTACTACTACTACTACTACTACTACTACTACTACTACTACTACTACTACCACTACTACTACTACCACCACTACTACTACTATTACCACTACTACTACTACTACTATTACCACTACCACTACCACTACCACTACTACTACTACTACCACTACTACCACTACTACTACTATTACCACTACTACTACTACCACTACTACTACTACTACCACCACAATTACTGCTACAACATAACTCCTTTGTGGAACTCACTACGATTGGATTTGTAGTGCTCTCGAAAGAGTCGACTGCGCCAAAGCACTTGTATGGGAAGCGTCGTCTGGCCAGGACGTTGATGTAGGCGAACTCCAAGAGAGATGCGAACACGAAGAACAGACAGGACGCCATCCACACGTCAATAGCCTTGATATAACTGACCTTGGGAAGAGATTCTCTGGCTCCTGAGCTCTGGGTGGTCATCGTCAACACTGAAGAGGACGAGAGTCATGGGGAGGATGTAAATATTGTCTGCCATAACATGATAGTGTGATAGTGTAAGCTAGTCAGACAAGATAATTTCTCAACATGCCTCTCTCAAAATTTTTCTCTCAACATGTCTCTCTCAACATGCCTCTCTCAACATGTCTCTCTCAACATGTCTCTCTCAACATATCTCTCAAAATTTTTCTCTCAACATGTCTCTCTCAACATGCCTCTCTCAACATGTCTCTCTCAACATGCCTCTCTCAACATGTCTCTCTCAACATGCCTCTCTCAACATGCCTCTCTCAACATATCTCTCAACATGTCTTTCACAACATGTCTCTCCTAACATGTTTCTCATTCTCTCAAAATGCCTCTCACTCTCTCAACATGTCTCTCTCAACATGTTTCTCTCAACATGCCTCTCTCAACATGCCTCTCTCACTGTACCTATTTATCGCCCAGCGTGTCAGAACATTTAGTAAAAGCTGTTATCAAAAATGTCACAATAGTAACAGACTTACCTGTGAGGACAAGAGACTTACCTGTGAGGACAATCAGTAAGAGACTTACCTGTGGGGACAAAAGACTTACCTGTGAGGACAATCAGTAAGGGACTTACCTGTGAGGACAATCAGTAAGAGACTTACCTGTGAGAACAATCAGTAAGAGACTTACCTGTGAGGACAATCAGTAAGAGACTTACCTGTGAGGACAAGAGACTTACCTGTGAGGACAATCAGTAAGAGACTTACCTGTGAGGACAAGAGACTTACTTGTGAGGACAATCAGTAAGAGACTTACCTGTGAGGACAATCAGTAAGAGACTTACCTGTGAGAACAAGAGACTTTCCTGTGAGGACAATCAGTAACACACTTTCCTGTGAGGACAATCAGTAAGAGACTTACCTGTGAGGACAATCAGTAAGAGACTTACCTGTGAGGACAAGAGACTTTCCTGTGAGGACAATCAGTAACACACTTTCCTGTGAGGACAATCAGTAAGAGACTTACCTGTGAGGACAATCAGTAAGAGACTTACCTGTGAGGACAAGAGACTTACCTGTGAGGACAAGAGACTTACTTGTGAGGACAATCAGTAAGAGACTTACCTGTGAGGACAAGAGACTTACCTGTGAGGACAATCAGTAAGAGACTTACCTGTGAAGACAAGAGACTTACCTGTGAGGACAATCAGTAAGAGACTTGCCTGTGAAGACAAGAGACTTACCTGTGAGGACAATCAGTAAGGGACTTACCTGTGAGGACAATCAGTAAGAGACTTACCTGTGAGGACAATCAGTAACACACTTTCCTGTGAGGACAATCAGTAAGAGACTTACCTGTGAGGACAAGAGACTTACCTGTGAGGACAAGAGACTTACCTGTGAGGACAAGAGACTTACCTGTGAGGACAAGAGACTTACCTGTGAGGACAATCAGTAAGAGACTTACCTGTGAGGACAATCAGTAAGAGACTTGCCTGTGAAGACAAGAGACTTACCTGTGAGGACAAGAGACTTACCTGTGAGGACAATCAGAAAGAGACTTACCTGTGAGGACAATCAGTAAGAGACTTTCCTGTGAGGACAATCAGTAAGAGACTTACCTGTCAGGACAATCAGTAAGAGACTTACCTGTGATGGGAGGACAAGAGACTTACCTTTGAGGACTACCAGAAGAGAATTACCTGTGAGGACAATCAGTAAGAGACTTACCTGTGAGGACAAGAGATTTACCCGTGAGGACAATCAGTAAGAGACTTTCCTGTGAGGACAATCAGTAAGAGACTTACCTGTCAGGACAATCAGTAAGAGACTTACTTGTGAGGACAATCAGTAAGAGACTTACCTGTGATGGGAGGACAAGAGACTTACCTTTGAGGACAACCAGAAGAGAATTACCTGTGAGGACAATCAGTAAGAGACTTACCTTTGAGGACAAGAGACTTACCTGTGAGGACAATCAGTAAGAGACTTACCTGTGATGGGAGGACAAGAGACTTACCTTTGAGGACAACCAGAAGAGAATTACCTGTGAGGACAATCAGTAAGAGACTTACCTGTGAGGACAAGAGACTTACCTGTGAGGACAATCAGTAAGAGACTTACCTGTGAGGACAATCAGTAAGAGACTTACCTGTGAGGACAATCAGTAAGAGACTTACCTGTGAGGACAATCAGTAAGAGACTTACCTGTGAGGACCCCAAGTGAGATTCTGGCTGGGATGGCTTCGACGTCCAGCCAGAAGGACACCCAGGACAGGCTGACGATCAGGATGCTTGGAACGTAGACCTGGATGATGTAGAAGCCGACGTCACGCTTCAGGACCAGGTCGGCCTGGACACAGCTGAAGCTGCCAGCTGGAAGGGTGAGGGTGGATAGTGAGGGTGGATAGTGAGGGTGGATAGATTGTGAGGGTGGATAGTGAGGGTGGATAGTGAGGGTGGATAGATTGTGAGGGTGGATAGTGAGGGTGGATAGTGAGGGTGGATAGTGAGGGTGGATAGATTGTGAGGGTAGATAGATTGTGAGGGCTGACTAGCCTCGAGGGCAGCAAGCCGAGGAACTTCATATTCAAGGTCTAACGCACGTGACACGGACTGAGCAACAACTCTACACAGGCTCCCTCAGTTGGGGCATCTACAGCTGTTATGCTTGATAGGGAGCTGAAGGTTTGTTTGTGGCTTATAAATTCCTGAATCAAGAATGGCCCACAGTACAACATCATGGGCCAAGGATGGCCCACAGCACAACATCATGGGCCAAGGATGGCCCACAGCACAACATCATGGGCCAAGGATGGCCCACAGCACAACATCATGGGCCAAGGATGGCCCACAGCACAACATCATGGGCCAAGGATGGCCTTCAGCACGACATCATGGGCCATGGATGGCCCAGAAAATTGTAGTAACGTGTGTCTGTCGTTTGTTGTCTGATGCTGCTGGTGCTAGATAACTTCTTGAAGTCATTTCCTTGATAGCAGGTAACAGTGGCTCTTCTGACATCCCGACGTTCACTTGGCCCAATAACCTCCTGTTTGCAGTAAAACACAGGACGCCAAAGTAATCTCACCCCAATGGAGAGTACAGTATCAATCCCCACCTCGTTGACCTTGTTGCTGTGCCACAGACTTTCCTAGAACCAGAATGAAGACGCCAGGGATGGTTACAAGCAGAACATCTCACCTGGCCCTGATTACCCTTCTCTCCCACCTTTATCAGTATGTTTCACCTGACCCTGATTACCCTTCTCTCCCACCTTGATCAGTATGTTTCACCTGACCCTGATTACCCTTCTCTCCCACCTTGATCAGTATGTTTCACCTGACCCTGATTACCCTTCTCTCCCACCTTGATCAGTATGTTTCACCTGACCCTGATTACCCTTCTCTCCCACCTTGATCAGTATGTTTCACCTGACCCTGATAACTCTTCTCTTCAAGGCTTGTGCTCAGAGGAGATAATGATGCTGTTGGGAAGTGTGTTAGTGTCTGGTGTATGCAGACACGTACAGTATAACCACCTGTAGACAGACACGTGCGGTATAACTACCTGTAGACAGACACGTGCGGTATAACCACCTGTAGACAGACACGTGCGGTATAACCAGGTGTAGACAGACACGTGCAGTATAACCAGGTGTAGACAGACACGTGCGGTGTAACCATGTATAGACAGACACGTGCGGTGTAACCAGGTGTAGACAGACACGTGTGGTGTAAGCAGGTGTAGACAGACACGTGCGGTGTAACCAGGTGTAGACAGACACGTGCGGTGTAACCAGGTGTAGACAGACACGTGCGGTGTAACCAGGTGTAGACAGACACGTGCGGTGTAACCAGGTGTAGACAGACACGTGCGAATTAACCAAGTGTAGACAGACACGTGCGGTGAACCAGGTGTAGACAGACACGTGCGGTGTAACCAGGTGTAGACAGACACGTGCGGTGTAACCAGATGTACACAGACACGTGCGGTGTAACCAGGTGTAGACAGACACGTGCGGTGTAACCAGGTGTAGACAGACACGTGCGGTGTAACCAGGTGTAGACAGATACGTGCGATGTAACCAGATGTAGACAGACACGTGCGGTGTAACCAGGTGTAGACAGACACGTGCGGTGTAACACGGTGTAGACACACACGTGCGGTGTAACCAGGTGTAGACAGACACGTGCGGTGTAACCAGGTGTAGACAGACACGTGCGGTGTAAACAGGTGTAGACAGACACGTGCGGTGTAACCAGGTGTAGACAGACACGTGCGGTGTAACCAGGTGTAGACAGACATGTGCGGTGTAACCAAGTGTACACAGACACGTGCTGTGTAACCAGGTGTAGACAGATACGTGCGATGTAAACAGATCTAGACAGACACATGCGGTGTAACCAGGTGTAGACAGACACGTGCGGTGTAACCAGGTGTAGATAGACACGTGCGGTGTAACCAGGTGTAGACAGACACGTGCGGTGTAAGCAGGTGTAGACAGACACGTGCGGTGTAACCAGGTGTAGACAGACACGTGCGGTGTAACCAGGTGTAGACAGACACGTGCGGTGTAACCAGGTGTAGACAGACACGTGCGGTGTAACCGGGTGTAGACAGACACGTGCAGTGTAACCAGGTGTAGACAGACACGTGTGGTGTAACCAGGTGTAGACAGACATGTGCGGTGTAACCAGGTGGACACAGACACGTGCTGTGTAACCAGGTGTAGACAGATACGTGCGATGTAACCAGATGTAGACAGACACGTGCGGTGTAACCAGGTGTAGACAGACACGTGCGGTGTAACCAGGAGTAGACAGACACGTGCGGTGTAACCAGGTGTACACAGACACGTGCTGTGTAACCAGGTGTAGACAGATACGTGCGATGTAACCAGATGTAGACAGACACGTGCGGTGTAACCAGGTGTAGACAGACACGTGCGGTGTAACCAGGTGTAGACAGACACGTGCGGTTTAACCAGGTGTAGATAGACACGTGCGGTATAACCAGGTATAGACAGACACGTGCGGTGTAACCAGGTGTAGACAGACACGTGCGGTGTAACCAGGTGTAGACAGACACGTGCAGTGTAACCAGGTGTAGACAGTCATGTGCGGTGTAACCAGGTGTAGACAGACACGTGCGGTGTAACCAGGTGTAGACAGACACGTGCGGTGTAACCACGTGTAGACAGACACGTGTAACCAGGTGTAGACAGACACGTGTAACCAGGTGTAGACAGACACGTGTAACCACGTGTAGACAGACACGTGTAACCAGGTGTAGACAGACACGTGTAACCAGGTGTAGACAGACACGTGTAACCACGTGTAGACAGACACGTGTAACCAGGTGTAGACAGACACGTGTAACCACGTGTAGACAGACACGTGTAACCAGGTGTAGACAGACACGTGTAACCACGTGTAGACAGACACGTGTAACCAGGTGTAGACAGACACGTGTAACCAGGTGTAGACAGACACGTGTAACCAGGTGTAGACAGACACGTGTAACCAGGTGTAGACAGACACGTGTAACCAGGTGTAGACAGACACGTGTAACCAGGTGTAGACAGATTGTACGAAATCATAGCCAGATAAACAAGAAGTTTTAACCAATCAAATTGTTGCAGCTTAGACCGAACAGACTGACTCCAACCAGCATCCATCTAGGACAGACTGACTCCAACCAGCATCCATCTAGGACAGACTGACTCCAACCAGCATCCATCTAGGACAGACTGACTCCAACCAGCATCCATCTAGGACAGACTGACTCCAACCAGCATCCATCTAGGACAGACTGACTCCAACCAGCATCCATCTAGGACAGACTGACTCCAACCAGCATCCATCTAGGACAGACTGACTCCAACCAGCATCCATCTAGGACAGACTGACTCCAACCAGCATCCATCTAGGACAGACTGACTCCAACCAGCATCCATCTAGGACAGACTGACTCCAACCAGCATCCATCTAGGACAGACTGACTCCAACCAGCATCCATCTAGGACAGACTGACTCCAACCAGCATCCATCTAGGACAGACTGACTCCAACCAGCATCCATCTAGGACAGACTGACTCCAACCAGCATCCATCTAGGACAGACTGACTCCAACCAGCATCCATCTAGGACAGACTGACTCCAACCAGCATCCATCTAGGACAGACTGACTCCAACCAGCATCCATCTAGGACAGACTGACTCCAACCAGCATCCATCTAGGACAGACTGACTCCAACCAGCATCCATCTAGGACAGACTGACTCCAACCAGCATCCATCTAGGACAGACTGACTCCAACCAGCATCCATCTAGGACAGACTGACTCCAACCAGCATCCATCTAGGACAGACTGACTCCAACCAGCATCCATCTAGGACAGACTGACTCCAACCAGCATCCATCTAGGACAGACTGACTCCAACCAGCATCCATCTAGGACAGACTGACTCCAACCAGCATCCATCTAGGACAGACTGACTCCAACCAGCATCCATCTAGGACAGACTGACTCCAACCAGCATCCATCTAGGACAGACTGACTCCAACCAGCATCCATCTAGGACAGACTGACTCCAACCAGCATCCATCTAGGACAGACTGACTCCAACCAGCATCCATCTAGGACAGACTGACTCCAACCAGCATCCATCTAGGACAGACTGACTCCAACCAGCATCCATCTAGGACAGACTGACTCCAACCAGCATCCATCTAGGACAGACTGACTCCAACCAGCATCCATCTAGGACAGACTGACTCCAACCAGCATCCATCTAGGACAGACTGACTCCAACCAGCATCCATCTAGGACAGACTGACTCCAACCAGCATCTATCTAGGACAGACTGACTCCAACCAGCATCCATCTAGGACAGACTGACTCCAACCAGCATCCATCTAGGACAGACTGACTCCAACCAGCATCCATCTAGGACAGACTGACTCCAACCAGCATCCATCTAGGACAGACTGACTCCAACCAGCATCCATCTAGGACAGACTGACTCCAACCAGCATCCATCTAGGACAGACTGACTCCAACCAGCATCCATCTAGGACAGACTGACTCCAACCAGCATCCATCTAGGACAGACTGACTCCAACCAGCATCCATCTAGGACAGACTGACTCCAACCAGCATCCATCTAGGACAGACTGACTCCAACCAGCATCCATCTAGGACAGACTGACTCCAACCAGCATCCATCTAGGACAGACTGACTCCAACCAGCATCCATCTAGGACAGACTGACTCCAACCAGCATCCATCTAGGACAGACTGACTCCAACCAGCATCCATCTAGGACAGACTGACTCCAACCAGCATCCATCTAGGACAGACTGACTCCAACCAGCATCCATCTAGGACAGACTGACTCCAACCAGCATCCATCTAGGACAGACTGACTCCAACCAGCATCCATCTAGGACAGACTGACTCCAACCAGCATCCATCTAGGACAGACTGACTCCAACCAGCATCCATCTAGGACAGACTGACTCCAACCAGCATCCATCTAGGACAGACTGACTCCAACCAGCATCCATCTAGGACAGACTGACTCCAACCAGCATCCATCTAGGACAGACTGACTCCAACCAGCATCCATCTAGGACAGACTGACTCCAACCAGCATCCATCTAGGACAGACTGACTCCAACCAGCATCCATCTAGGACAGACTGACTCCAACCAGCATCCATCTAGGACAGACTGACTCCAACCGGCATCCATCTAGGACAGACTGACTCCAACCGGCATCCATCTAGGACAGACTGACTCCAACCGGCATCCATCTAGGACAGACTGACTCCAACCGGCATCCATCTAGGACAGACTGACTCCAACCGGCATCCATCTAGGACAGACTGACTCCAACCAGCATCCATCTAGGACAGACTGACTCCAACCAGCATCCATCTAGGACAGACTGACTCCAACCAGCATCCATCTAGGACAGACTGACTCCAACCAGCATCCATCTAGGACAGACTGACTCCAACCAGCATCCATCTAGGACAGACTGACTCCAACCAGCATCCATCTAGGACAGACTGACTCCAACCAGCATCCATCTAGGACAGACTGACTCCAACCAGCATCCATCTAGGACAGACTGACTCCAACCAGCATCCATCTAGGACAGACTGACTCCAACCAGCATCCATCTAGGACAGACTGACTCCAACCAGCATCCATCTAGGACAGACTGACTCCAACCAGCATCCATCTAGGACAGACTGACTCCAACCAGCATCCATCTAGGACAGACTGACTCCAACCAGCATCCATCTAGGACAGACTGACTCCAACCAGCATCCATCTAGGACAGACTGACTCCAACCAGCATCCATCTAGGACAGACTGACTCCAACCAGCATCCATCTAGGACAGACTGACTCCAACCAGCATCCATCTAGGACAGACTGACTCCAACCAGCATCCATCTAGGACAGACTGACTCCAACCAGCATCCATCTAGGACAGACTGACTCCAACCAGCATCCATCTAGGACAGACTGACTCCAACCAGCATCCATCTAGGACAGACTGACTCCAACCAGCATCCATCTAGGACAGACTGACTCCAACCAGCATCCATCTAGGACAGACTGACTCCAACCAGCATCCATCTAGGACAGACTGACTCCAACCAGCATCCATCTAGGACAGACTGACTCCAACCAGCATCCATCTAGGACAGACTGACTCCAACCAGCATCCATCTAGGACAGACTGACTCCAACCAGCATCCATCTAGGACAGACTGACTCCAACCAGCATCCATCTAGGACAGACTGACTCCAACCAGCATCCATCTAGGACAGACTGACTCCAACCAGCATCCATCTAGGACAGACTGACTCCAACCGGCATCCATCTAGGACAGACTGACTCCAACCGGCATCCATCTAGGACAGACTGACTCCAACCGGCATCCATCTAGGACAGACTGACTCCAACCGGCATCCATCTAGGACAGACTGACTCCAACCGGCATCCATCTAGGACAGACTGACTCCAACCAGCATCCATCTAGGACAGACTGACTCCAACCAGCATCCATCTAGGACAGACTGACTCCAACCAGCATCCATCTAGGACAGACTGACTCCAACCAGCATCCATCTAGGACAGACTGACTCCAACCAGCATCCATCTAGGACAGACTGACTCCAACCAGCATCCATCTAGGACAGACTGACTCCAACCAGCATCCATCTAGGACAGACTGACTCCAACCAGCATCCATCTAGGACAGACTGACTCCAACCGGCATCCATCTAGGACAGACTGACTCCAACCGGCATCCATCTAGGACAGACTGACTCCAACCGGCATCCATCTAGGACAGACTGACTCCAACCGGCATCCATCTAGGACAGACTGACTCCAACCAGCATCCATCTAGGACAGACTGACTCCAACCAGCATCCATCTAGGACAGACTGACTCCAACCAGCATCCATCTAGGACAGACTGACTCCAACCAGCATCCATCTAGGACAGACTGACTCCAACCAGCATCCATCTAGGACAGACTGACTCCAACCAGCATCCATCTAGGACAGACTGACTCCAACCAGCATCCATCTAGGACAGACTGACTCCAACCGGCATCCATCTAGGACAGACTGACTCCAACCAGCATCCATCTAGGACAGACTGACTCCAACCAGCATCCATCTAGGACAGACTGACTCCAACCGGCATCCATCTAGGACAGACTGACTCCAACCAGCATCCATCTAGGACAGACTGACTCCAACCAGCATCCATCTAGGACAGACTGACTCCAACCAGCATCCATCTAGGACAGACTGACTCCAACCAGCATCCATCTAGGACAGACTGACTCCAACCAGCATCCATCTAGGACAGACTGACTCCAACCAGCATCCATCTAGGACAGACTGACTCCAACCAGCATCCATCTAGGACAGACTGACTCCAACCAGCATCCATCTAGGACAGACTGACTCCAACCAGCATCCATCTAGGACAGCATGACTCCAACCAGCATCTATCCGGGGCAGGCTGACTCCAACCAGCATCCATTTGGGGCAGGCTGACTCCAACCAGCATCCATCTAGGACAGACTGACTCCAACCGGCATCCATCTATGACAGACTGACTCCAACCGGCATCCATCCGGGGCAGGCTGACTCCAACCAGCATCCATCTGGGGCAGGCTGACTCCAACCAGCATCCATCCGGGGCAGGCTGACTCCAACTAGCATCCATCTAGGACAGGCTGACTCCAACCAGCATCCATCTAGGACAGGCTGACTCCAACCATTGATGACATTCCATGCGTAACCTTGACTGGGTCAGAAATGATGACATTCCATGCGTAACCTTGACTGGGTCAGAAATGATGACATTCCATGCGTAACCTTGACTGGGTCAGAAATGATGACATTCCATGCGTAACCTTGACTGGGTCAGAAATGATGACATTCCATGCGTAACCTTGACTGGGTCAGAAATGATGACATTCCATGCGTAACCTTGACTGGGTCAGAAATGATGACATTCCATGCGTAACCTTGACTGGGTCAGAAATGATGACATTCCATGCGTAACCTTGACTGGGTCAGAAGGGATGACAACACTTGGAAAGATCTGACATCTTACAATTCTCTGTAGCTACCATTAGCTTGTACGACGTTTCTACCAGTTCAAATATCCATTGGCTCCTGATGGAGCATGTTGTATTGACACCTGTCACCAACACCATTTGTTCGTCCACGCACTGGTGGCTTCCCGTCCCATGTATGAAGAGTTTGTCCACCACATGCAGTGACATAATAACGCCGAATCGACCGCCTTGTAATTGTAGATGACGTAAAATAGACTTGACTGAACTAGGCCTCGGATTGGTGTCAGGTCATGTGACAAGGAACTGCTGTCAGAGATGATGTCTTTGAGAATTCAGAAGGCCTCGGATTGTTGTCAGGTCATGTGACAAGGCGCTGCTGTCAGAGATGATGTGTTTGAGAATTCAGAAGGCCTCAGATTGTTGTCAGGTCATGTGACAAGGCACTGCTGTCAGAGATGATGTGTTTGAGAATTCAGAAGGCCTCAGATTGTTGTCAGGTCATGTGACAAGGCACTGCTGTCAGAGATGATGTCTTTGAGAATTCAGAAGGCCTCAGATTGTTGTCAGGTCATGTGACAAGGCACTGCTGTCAGAGATGATGTGTTTGAGAATTCAGAAGGCCTCAGATTGTTGTCAGGTCATGTGACAAGACACTGCTGTCAGAGATGATGTGTTTGAGAATTCAGAAGGCCTCAGATTGTTGTCAGGTCATATGACAAGGCACTGCTGTCAGAGATGATGTGTTTGAGAATTCAGAAAGCCTCAGATTGTTGTCAGGTCATGTGACAAGGCACTGCTGTCAGAGATGATGTGTTTGATAATTCAGAAGGCCTCAGATTGTTGTCAGGTCATGTGACAAGGCACTGCTGTCAGAGATGATGTGTTTGAGAATTCAGAAGGCCTCGGATTGTTGTCAGGTCATGTGACAAGGCACTGCTGTCAGAGTTGGTGACTTCACTGCACTAGATGACCACTGGGCGATGTGTTCCACGCTGAGCTGCCTTTCTAACAGTAAGCAAGTAATCCATTACAACTGAGTCAACTGGAACGTACCGATAACGGGTATGGGACTCTTGTATCTATCCAACTCAGATCTACCAGGGGCGTATTTCGTCTTACAGAAAGGTGAACCTTGGAAACAACGTTCCGTAGCGACCTCATCGATTGGTCATCCGCCCGTGACGAGATCAAAGGTCGACGCTGCTCGCTCACATGCAGACAGCAGCCATCAAAGGCATCGCCTCCCGTGTTCAGATCAGTTTCACCGGATCGCATTTCATGGCAACATATCAAAGATGATAACTGAAGCAGGACTGCAATATAATGCCAGCATTGAAACGGCTTATGGCCAAGCACTTTTGGCGCGCGTTCGTGGACATGAGTGTGTGTGTGTGTATAAAAGTATTTATGTGTGTGAGGACGAGAGTGTATGTGTGTGTGTGTGAGTGTGTATGTGTGTGTGTGTGTATACAATTATTTATGTCTGTGAGGACGAGAGTGTGTGTGTGTGTGTGAGTGTGTATGTGTGTGTGTGTGTGTATACAAGTATTTATGTCTGTGAGGACGAGAGTGTATGTGTGTGTGTGTGTGTGAGTGTGTATGTGTGTGTGTGTGTATACAATTATTTATGTCTGTGAGGACGAGAGAGTGTGTATGTGTGTGTAGGTGTGTGTGTGTGTGTGTATACAATTATTTATGTCTGTGAGGACGAGAGTGTGTGTGTGAGTGTGTATGTGTGTGTGTGTGTGTATAAAAGTATTTATGTCTGTGAGGACGAGAGTGTGTGTGTGTGTGTGTGTGTGAGTGTGTGTGTGAGTGTGTGTATGTGTGTAAGTGTGTGTGTGTTAGTGTGTGTGGGAGTGAGTGAGTGTGTGTGTGTGTGTGTGTGAGTGTGTGTGTGAGTTTGTGTGAGTGTGTGTGTGTGAGTATGTGTGTATGTGTGTGAGTGTGTAAGTGTGTGTGTGTTAGTGTGTGTGTGAGTGAATGAGTGTGTGAGTGTGTGTGTGTGTGTGTGTGTGAGAGTGAGTGAGTGTATGTGTGTGTGTGTGAGTGTATGTGTGTGTGTGAGTGTGTGTGTGTGTGTGTGAGAGTGTGCGTGTGTGTGTGTGTGAGTGAGTGTGTGTGAGTGTGTGTGTGAGTGTGTGTGGGAGTGTATGTGTGTGAGTGAGTGAGTGTGTGTGAGTGTGTGTGTGAGTGAGTGAGTGAGTGTGTGTGTGTGTGTGTGTGTGAGTGTGTGTGTGAGTGACGGTGTGCGTTTGGGAATAATATGTGTGACACACCTGCTACCAACAAGGCTCGATAATACCTTACACACATCTCCCATCAACCAAACTTCACAACAGTACCTTACACACATCTCCCATCAATCAAACTTCACAACAGTACCTTACACACATCTCCCATCAACCAAACTTCACAATAATACCTTACACATCTCCCATCAACAAAACTTCACAATAATACCACATAGACTGTACAGAATTAACACGATTCCAAACCGTTAATGATGACCTCTTTCAAGTGTGACTCTGTTTTGGCGCCATCAAGAAACGATTGAGTAAACAAAAATTAGGATCGTTTGCATCCCACATGAAAGGACAGGAACAATCTGAATTTGTTCCTAAGTGCTAACTTGTATAACAATCTGAATTTGTTCCCAAGTGCTAACTTGTATAACAATCTGAATTTGTTCCCAAGTGCTAACTTGTATAACAATCTGAATTTGTTCCCAAGTGCTAACTTGTATAACAATCTGAATTTGTTCCCAAGTGCTAACTTGTATAACAATCTGAATTTGTTCCCAAGTGCTAACTTGTATAACAATCTGAATTTGTTCCCAAGTGCTAACTTGTATAACAATCTGAATTTGTTCCCAAGTGCTAACTTGTATAACAATCTGAATTTGTTCCCAAGTGCTAACTTGTATAACAATCTGAATTTGTTCCCAAGTGCTAACTTGTATTCCTGGCTGTTTTATTTCCCAGCTCACAAATCTCGGGATATCACAATAACGGCAGAAAGTTTTCTCAAAGAAAAAAACCTTTTATAAATTCATCAAGAGAAAATACACTGGATTGCTGCCCATTTATTTTCTGGCAGTTCTCTAGAGCTTTCTTTTATTCCTGAACCATATATTGGATATTGTTTCTAGAGCTTTCTTTTATCCCTGTATCATATATGGGATATTGTTTCTAGTGCTTTCTTGTATTCCTGTTTCGTATGTTGGTGTCGTCATCGTCATGGCATATCTGCTGAGCAAGCCTGCTTTTGGCAGCCCAATGTCATTCTTATATAGATATAGGTCTTCTTCAGTTGTGTCACTGCTCCGTACAGTGTGTTGGTAATTGTCGGCAGTGCTTGTAAGAATCTTTTCCTCATGTCCGCAAGCGCCTTGCACTCAATGTCGAACTGTTTCATCAGGATGAGAGCAATGTCTGCACAAGGGCAGGTGCTGGGATTGATGTGGTTGAAGTGGCTATTGACTCTGATATGTCCTATTCGTAAATGAAAGATGAGACTTTGATCTCTTCTATGTAGTTTATTTATGTCATCGTTACTTTTTGGCTGTGACATTTCACTAAATACACTGCGACCTGTTGTTCCCGTCGCCCACCTGTTCATCCAGATTTCCCGAATATTATTCTGAATAATTTGTTTTACTGTGTGGTTACTGCAGGGTCTATTGTTGTTTCGAGGCTCCTGTTTTTGCCAATCTGTCGGCCATCTTGTTCCCTAGTAGCCTACTATGTCCAGGGATCCATTACAAGGTGACATTTATCCCGTGAGCAGTGATGATGTTGTTAATCACCCTCCCCACAAATAATATCTCCTTTTTCTTTGTATGGGGTGTCCTTCAGCGCCTCCAGAACCGACTTGGAGTCCCTAAAATTCACGGGCCACAATTGGCTCGTCAAGCTGTTAGTACAACATCTCAACTGCTGATTTTATAGCCTTGACCTCCGCTTCGTCGCTTGGACGGTTTTCGCCGCATGAATCACAAAACTCGTATATGGACGCTCGGGTTATTTCATATGGATACCAGACCCTGCAAAAGAGGTCGATTTGAATGTTGATTCATCCGTATAGAACCGGAGTGACTAGGTCAACATGGAGGTATGGAAGCCCGTGCTGTAGCAGGCGTCGCTCAATTATTCATGATGTTACAGAAAACTTGAGAGAGAAACTTGTGGATGATGATGGCTTCCAGCGATAGAATATCATTGGAATAGCTGACAATCACAAAAACATGGACACACCTGGATGAACATGTGAACGAGAATAGAGAACTCTGAGACATAACATTTCAATAATAGAACAGCCTGGCCTGGCTGCAGAGCCATGGGCCCGCCTGTTAGAGCTTCTCATTACTGACGTGCTCTGACTTATGACATCTCCTGATGTTATCTCCAGACATGACATCTCCTGACTTATGATGACATGCTCTGACTTATGACATCTCTTGATATCATCTCCTGACATGACATCTCCTGACTTGTGACCTGCTCTGACTTATGACATCCTCTGACTTATGACATCTCTTGATGCCATCTCCTGACATGACATCTCCTGACTTATGACCTGCTCTGACTTATGACATCCTCTGACTTATGACATTTCCTGACTCATGACCTGCTCTGAATTATGACATATTCTGACTTATGACATGCTCTGACTTATGACATGCTCTGACTAATGACATCTCTGTACCTATGACATGCTCTGACTTATGACATCCTCTGACTTATGACATCTCCTGACTCATGACCTGCTCTGACATATGACCTGCTCTGACTTATGATATGCTCTGACTTATGACATCTCCTGACTCATGACCTGCTCTGACATATGACCTGCTCTGACATATGACCTGCTCTGACTTATGATATGCTCTGACTTATGACATCTCCTGACTTTTGACATATCCTGACTTATGACATGCTATGACTTATGACATCTCCTGACTTAGTACATGCTCTGAATTATGACATGCTCTGACTTATGACATGCTCTGACTTATGACATGCTCTGACTAATGATATCTCCGGACCTATGACATGCTCTGACTTATGACATGCTCTGAGTTATGACATGATCTGACTTATGACGTGCCATGACTTACGACATCTCCTGACTTATGACATCTGCCGACTAATGACGTGCCCTGACTTATGACATGACTGGTATCGGTTTCTCATTCAGCGCTCGTCCTGAAAAGGACGTCGTGACGTTGTGTCGTAGTTCCAGCATGGCATTTGTGGGACAGGGTTCGCCTTCCCTCTGGTCTCTCAGCTAGGCTGTTCAGGCTCCTCATTGGGCGACAGATGGAGGCAGCCAGATATGAGTCACTGACCCTGATGGAGGCAGCCAGCTATGAGTCACTGACCCTGATGGAGGCAGCCAGCTATGAGTCACTGCCCCTGATGGAGGCAGCCAGCTATGAGTCACTGCCCCTGATGGAGGCAGCCAGCTATAAGTCACTGACTCTGATGGAGGCAGCCAGCTATGAGTCACTGACCCTGATGGAGGCAGCCAGCTATGAGTCAGGCCTTCCCCGCTGTATCTAGGTCCCGATTTGACCTCTGACTGACCTGTTAAAACGTGAACAACATATCGCCATTGGTGACTCGCCCTGACTTGACCTTTGACCTATCTTCGCTATCGATGTAGCTACTATCCAATGGATGTGCATGTCACGTGACTTGTGTATATCCCTGAAGGAATGTAGCCGGCTCTCAGCTGCTCTCCTGAAGGAATGTAGCCGGCTCTCAGCTGCTCTCCTGAAGGAATGAAGCCGGCTCTCAGCTGCTCTCCTGAAGGAATGTAGGCGGCTCTCAGCTGCTCTCCTGAAGGAATGTAGCCGGTTCTCAGCTGCTCTCCTGAAGGAATGTACCATCTCTCAGCTGCTCTCCTGAAGGAATGTACCATCTCTCAGCTGCTCTCCTGAAGGAATGTACCATCTCTCAGCTGCTCTCCTGTAGGAATGTAGCCGGCTCTCGGATCTCTCCGGAAGGAATGTAGCCTGGTCTCGGATCTCTCCCGAAGGGAATGTAGCCGGCTCTCGGATCTCTCCTGAAGGAATGTAGCCGGCTCTCGGATCTCTCCTGAAGGAATGTAGCCGGGTCTCGGATCTCTCCTGAAGGGAATGTAGCCGGCTCTCGGATCTCTCCTGAAGGAATGTAGCCGGCTCTCGGATCTCTCCTGAAGGAATGTAGCCGGCTCTCGGATCTCTCCTGAAGGAATGTAGCCGGCTCTCGGATCTCTCCTGAAGGAATTTAGCCGGCTCTCGGCTGCTCTAGAGATAATCCAATTATAAAGATGTCTTACATGGTTGGACGAAATCAAGTTAGGGTCGAGTGGAGTGAGGCGCATGAGTAGAGTCTGAGTGTGTACAACCAGCGAGCTACAGGAACCACCAGTATCCGCACCCTTCGAAATTTACTGAGAGAGACTAAGCACCTATAGGTGGGTCAGAAGTGCAGTGAAGTCGCTTCTTAAGAACAAAATATAATTTATGTTTTAAATCGGCGTTCACCAAGTTCCCCAGGGTGGTGTACGTTGCACTTTGTTTTTATTTTGCGCCTTTCGGCTGAGTGCATCCGACTTCGGCATGCATTTTATGTAAAGGTCTGCTTTCTCCTGCATTTTGTAAGGGTTTGGTTCCCCGGGGTAACGGACGGTCATCACCTTCCTCCTCTCATCTCCTTCCTCCTCTCCTTTCCTTTCTCCTGTCCTTGCTCTACTCCCTACTCCTCTCTACTCCTCTCCTTACCCGTCCCCTTACTCCCATCCTTACTCATCTCTTTACTCCTCTCTGTACTCTTCTGGATTATCATATTTATTATCTCTATAATATTTGTAATCCTGGCAACTCAGATCTTGATGTCTTACTCCCCCTCCCCCCTCCTCCAGTGCGTACCACCTGTCGGACCTTCGTGTGGCTATTCGTAGGCAGTCTGTGGCTGGTTTCTGCCTGGGGCTTACAAGGCTTGCGGAAAGAGCACGTCTGGGATTGTCAGCTCCAAGGCTATTCTATGTTGATATTTAGCCTAGCAAACAGCCCCTGGCCCTTGGTGGTGCTGGTCACAGTCAAGCCGTCTAGGCGCTTTTCATCATGCTCACTTAGATGTATGCAAGCCCCCTCCCCTCCCCCTAAAAAGAAACATTTCATCACGTCAGAGAATACCTCTTGTTAGCAGATCCCATCTGAGAATACCTTTCATTAGGAGATCCCATCATGTCAGAGAATACCTTTCATTAGGAGACCCCATCATGTTAGAGAATACCTTTCATTAGGAGATCCCATCATGTCAGAGAATACCTTTCACTAGGAGACCCCATCATGTCAGAGAATACCTTTCATTAGGAGACCCCATCATGTCAGAGAATACCTTTCACTAGGAGACCCCATCATGTCAGAGAATACCTTTCACTAGGAGACCCCATCATGTCAGAGAATACCTTTCACTAGGAGACCCCACCATATCAGAGAATACCTCTCACTAGCAGACCCGCTCTGAGAATACCTTTCACTAGGAGTCCCCATCATATCAGAGAATACCTCTCACTAGCAGACCTCATCTGAGAATACCTTTCACTAGGAGATCCCATCATGTCAGAGAATACCTTTCACTAGGAGACCCCATCATGTCAGAGACTACCTCTCGCTAGCCGACCCCATCATGTCAGAGAATACCTTTCCCTAGCCGACCCCATCATGTCAGAGAATATCTCTCGCTAGCCGACCCCATCATGTCAGAGAATACGTCTCGCTAGCCGACCCCATCATGTCAGAGAATACCTCTCGCTAGCAGATCCCATCAGAGAATACTTTTCACTAGCAGACCCCTTCATGTCAGAGAATACCTCTCGCTAGCAGACATGAACTTAAAGATGCAACACTTAATTAGGCTGCTCTCGTATGACAATAACAAGCTCACAAACCCCAGGCTTCATGTTACCTGGTCTGTTGATTCTGTCTCGTGGAAAAACAGGCGGAGATCCCCAGAAGGCGCGCCCAGAATCTCACAGCTAAACCTGAGCAATCAACGTGATTAGCTGTTAGATCGGTCTTGGCTTGGCTTTCTCAATAATCTCCTTCCAGAGGATTTCTGCTCTACTTAATTTTCGGGTTTATTTTGCCTCCATGGAGAGTCAGCTGGCCCATGCGCAACCCTCCTTAGTCTGACGACTTAGGAATATCTTTTCTACCCTGGGGTGTGTGGTGGAATTCTAACGTATGGTCAGGCAAAACATACTGATCAGACATGTTAGTCAGGGTCAGGCAAAACATACTGATCGGACATGTTAGTCAGGGTCAGGCAAATCATACTGATCAGACATGTTAGTTAGGGTCAGGCAAAACATACTGATCGGACATGTTAGTCAGGGTCAGGTAAAACATACTGATCGGACATGTTAGTCAGGGTCAGGCAAAACATACTGATCAGACATTTTAGTCAGGGTCAGGCAAAACATACTGATCAGACATGTTAGTCAGGGTCAGGTAAAACATACTGATCAGACATGTTATTCAGGGTCAGATAAAACATACCGATCAGACATGTTAGTCAGGGTCAGGTAAAACATACTGATCGGACATGTTAGTCAGGGTCAGGTAAAACATACTGGTCAGACATGTTAGTCAGGGTCAGGTAAAACATACTGGTCAGACATGTTAGTCAGGGTCAGGCAAAACATACTGATCAGACATGTTAGTCAGGGTCAGGTAAAACATACTGATCAGACATGTTAGTCAGGGTCAGGTAAAACATACCGATCAGACATGTTAGTCAGGGTCAGGTAAAACATACTGATCGGACATGTTAGTCAGGTTCAGGTAAAACATACTTGCCAAGATCCTCACATCGTCTTTTTAGTAGCCGTCCCTGGAAACGGGCTGTTTTCATGGCAGCCTGGCTAACCAGGTGATGCATCGACGTGATCCCCGTAGTAGAAAGCGACACGTAGAGGAAACAAAGCATATCACAACCACCTGGAGAACCACCGTCCATCTTCATCAGCACGCTCGGGATGTGAGGAAAGCTACTGCAACCTACCACTTATCGTCCTTTTCAGGGAGCAAGAAAGAGTAACTTCCTCATTGGGGGGGGGGGGGGGTGTTGTTCGTGTTGTTGTTGTTGTTGTTGTTATCCCATAGCTGCTGAGCAAGCCTGCTCTTAGCAGCCCAATGCCCTTCTTATATATATACAGGTCTTCCTCAGTTGTGTCACTGCTCCGTACAGTGTGTTGGTAATTGTCGGCAGTGCTTGTAAGAATCTTTTCCTCATGTCCGGAAGAGCCTTGTTTAGAGTATTACCATAGGGTGTAGAGTCTTCTACCGTAGGGTGTAGTGTTGGACCGTATTGCTTTGTCTCCTAGTTTCTACTTTCTGCTGTATAGGTTAGCCAACTGCACGCACAACACTCATTCGTGCTCGCGACAGGTTTCAGTGTCCTTATCCTATGTTACTCTTTCGGACCCGGCAGTAAAAAGCGTCGATACGGTCTTTCAAGAGAAAACTAAATAGAAGTTATAAACGGGGGTTGAGTGAAAAACTATAAACGGGGGTTGAGTGAAAAACTATAAACGGGGGTTGAGTGAAGACTCAAGAGATCTCTCCAGACCAACACAACACTATCAGACGTGAGAGATCCCTACAGACCAACACAACACTATCAGACGTGAGAGATCCCTACAGACCAACACAATACTATCAGACGTGAGAGATCCCTACAGACCAACACAACACTATCAGACGTGAGAGATCCCTACAGGCCAACACAACACTATCAGACGTGAGAGATCCCTACAGACCAACACTATCAGACGTGAGAGATCCCTACAGACCAACACAACACTATCAGACGTGAGAGATCCCTACAGACCAACACTATCAGATGTGAGAGATCCCTACAGACCAACACTATCAGACGTGAGAGATCCCTACAGACCAACACTATCAGACGTGAGAGATCCCTACAGACCAACACTATCAGATGTGAGAGATCCCTACAGACCAACACTATCAGACGTGAGAGATCTCTACAGACCAACACAACACTATCAGGCGTGAGAGATCTCTACAGACCAACACAACACTATCAGACGTGAGAGATCCATACAGGTCAACACAACACTATCAGACGTGAGAGATCCATACAGGTCAACACAACACTATCAGACGTGAGAGATCCATACAGGTCAACACAACACTATCAGACGTGAGAGATCCATACAGGTCAACACAACACTATCAGACGTGAGAGATCCATACAGGTCAACACAACACTATCAGACGTGAGAGATCCCTACAGACCAACACAACACTATCAGACGTGAGAGATCCATACAGGTCAACACTATAAGACGTGAGAGATCCCTACAGACCAACACTATCATACGTGAGAGATCCCTACTAAGCAAAGCAACAATATTAGATAAGAGATCCCAACCGCTAAACGTAAATCTTTTCTTAGCATAGTGACCAATTCACTTTTTTACAACTGGGTCGACTAGAACATGCATTGACCTGGAAATGAACCAGGACGAAGCGCTACCAGACGAAGCGCTCTAATCACTCAGGCGCCACGCTGCGCGTATATTACAAGTTGTATAACATCCCAGTTGGATGAGCTTTTAATATGAATATATATTTGAGAGCAGGTGTGCGTGCGTCAGTTGTACTCCAGGTATCATGTGTGCCCTCCCTCAGACGTGCGTCAGTTGTGCTCCAGGTATCGTGTGTGCCCTTCCTCAGACGAGGACACAAATTGATTTACTGGCAAAAATCAAGTTAACTAAACCGTGCAAGTCTATTCACACAATAAATCGGCAAATGGGGTTACCATGGAAACATATTAGAAATATGAAACGGCTTAACATATAGTCAAATAGACTAGATTAGGGCCATTCAAGTGTGGCTTGCATCTCCGCTTTCTGCGGCCCGAGTAGTGACTGGTGTTTTACGTTTACTTTGTCATAAAAGATGGACAAGCGTAGACCCGAATCTTTCTAATTATTTACAATAGAGTTTAGATAGGAATGAATATGGGATTCGTGGCGAAGTGGTTAAGCCGTCGACCTCGTGATCAGGTGGCATGGGCTCGACTCCGGACTACGGGTGCTTGATACGGAGTCCTCTGCATCTCGTAGTCGCCCCCTAGTCGTCTTGTCCTTGACTTGCCACTGGGGTCGGGCGGCACGAGACGAGAGAGTGAGGATAAAAAGTGGCGCAGCTAATCCTTGCTAAAAATAGCGCTAGCAAAATTAATTATGCCATCATCGTCTACGATGGACGGCGGCCTTTGTCTTTAGGTAGGAATGAGCCTCATTATTTACAGTACATGATGTACCGGACATATCCCCCCCCCCCCCCTCCCCTCTACCACAAAGAACCATCGTCTAATGAGAGAAGCCGTTCGCTGCGAGCGCTCAGCACATGTGGAAATGCTATTTCAAGGAGAGAACTTAATGGAATCAAATCATGGCCGCCCAACTACGGGAGACGAAACGAGCAGATCCAAGCAACGGATAACAACTTGAGAATGAGAAACGTGTTAGTCTTGCTCAATCCAAATGATTTTCATGTCGCAGATTACGGCTGTTTTGTTTAGGGTACACACAATCGCTGCAATTTCTTCACAAAGGAATCATCTTCATCTTCTTCTTCTTCTTCTTCTTCTTCTTCTTCCTCTTCTTCTTCCCTAACCCTTGGCCTAACTACACTGAGTTGTGCAGCCTGTTTCCAAGACCGGCACGTGGAGACAAATAGAGTGTTGGCCAGCTATGGTTCGCTGACCCTGATGGAAGCAGCCAGCCATGGTCCGATGACTCTGATGGAAGCAGCCAGCTATGGTCCGATGACTCTGATGGAAGCAGCCAGCTATTGTCCGCTGACCCTGATGGAAGCAGCCAGCTATTGTCCGCTGACCCTGATGGAAGCAGCCAGCTATTGTCCGCTGACCCTGATGGAAGCAGCCAGCTATGGTCCGCTGACTCTGATGGAAGCAGCCAGCTATTGTCCGCTGACCCTGATGGAAGCAGCCAGCTATGGTCCGATGACTGATGGAAGCAGCCAGCTATTGTCCGCTGACTCTGATGGAAGTAGCCAGATATGGTTCGCTGACCCTGATGGAAGCAGCCAGCTATGGTCCGATGACTCTGATGGAAGCAGCCAGCTATGGTCTGATGACTCTGAGGCTAGCTTGTTACTGTGAGCTCATATTTTTCCCCATGAAGGAATCAATTTCTGCCCTCTCCTCTGTTGGATGACAACTTGTGTTGCCTTTAAGACCAAATGTCGGGCTCTATTCTAGCAGACAGGACGGCCAACTTGGTCTCAATCCCACATTTTTGGGCTTCTTTTCAGTTGTTCTGAGTCAGACAGTGTTCTTGGCTTTTTGTTTATTTTGGAAGATAATTAGTCCCAGGACGTGTTTGTTATTTTTCAGAAAATCTAAAATAACTTGGACGGAAAGTTGAGCGTTAAGTCATACGATAGCACACAACCATTACTAGCAGAAAATAAAAACTTCCTTGCAGGGAGGAGGAGGGGTAGGAGGGGGGCGGCACACTGGATGTTTTACATCGCAGACAAGAAAATGTGGCTTATATAAAGGTGGTCGCAGTGATGACTGTGGTGGTGGTGGGTGATGGTGGTGGTGGGTGATGGTGGTGGTGGATGATGGTGGTGGTGGGTGATGGTGGTGGTGGGTGATGGTGGTGGTGGTGGGTGATGGTGGTGGTGGTGGGTGATGGTGGTGGTGGGTGATGGTGGTGGTGGGTGATGGTGGTGGTGGGTGATGTTGGTGGGTTGGTGGGTTTTGATGGTGGTGGTGGGTGATGGTGGTGGTGAGTGATGGTGGTGGTGGGTGATGGTGGGTGATGGTGGTGGTGGGTGATGGTGGTGGTGGTGGGTGATGGTGGTGGTGGGTAATGGTGGTGGGTGATGGTTTTGATGGTGGGTTTTGATGGTGGTGATGAGTGATGGTGGTGGTGGGTGATGGTGGGTGATGATTGTGGTGGGTGATGGGGGTGGTGGTGGTGGGTAATGGTGGTGGTGGGTAATGGTGGTGGTGGGTAATGGTGGTGGGTGATGGTGGTGGTAATGGTGGTGGTGGGTGATGGTGGTGGTGGTGGGTGATGGTGGTTGTGGCTGATGGTGGGGGGTGATGGTGGTGGGTGATGGTGGTGGCGGTGGGGGTGGTGGTGCTGATGGTGGTTGTGGCTGATGGTGGTGGGTGATGGTGGTGGGTGATGGTGGTGGCTGTGGGGGTGGTGGTGCTGATGGTGGTTGTGGCTGATGGTGGTTGTGGCTGATGGTGGTGTGATGTGATAGGAATAATGATAGTGATGAAGATGATGATGGTGGTGGTGGGGATGGTCGTGGTGGTCTGATGGTGTTGGTGTTGGTGATGATGGTAGTATAGTGATAGTGGTTTTGTTAGTGATGGTGGTGGTAATGGTCATGGTGATGGTGGTGGTGATGGTGATGGTGGTGTTATGGTGATAGTGGTGGTGTTGGTGATGGTAATGGTCATGGTGATGGTGGTGGTGATGTGAGTGGCTTAGGGAAAAGATGAGAGGGTCTAGTTGGAGAATGAGGGGTCTAGGTGGAGGATGAGGGGTCTAGGTGGAGGATGAGGGGTCTAGGTGGAGGATGAGGGGTCTAGGTGGAGGATGAGAGGTCAAGGTGGAGGATAAGGGGTCAAGGTGGATGAGGGGTGTAGGTGGAGGATGAGGGGTCTAGATGGAGGATGAGGGGTCTAGGTGGAGGATGAGGGGTCTAGGTGGAGGATGAGGGGTCTAGGTGGAGGATGAGGGGTCTAGGTGGAGGATGAGGGGTCAAGATGGAGGATAAGGGGTCAAGGTGGAGGATGAGGGGTCTAGGTGGAGGATGAGGGGTCTAGGTGGAGGATGATGGGTCTAGGTGGAGGATGAGGGGTCAAGGTGAAGGATAAGGGGTCAAGGTGGAGGATGAGGGGTCTAGTTGGAGGATGAGGGGTCTAGGTGGATGAGGGGTCTAGGTGGAGGATGAGGGGTCTAGGTGGAGGATGAAAAGTCTAGTTGGAGGATGAGGGGTCTAGGTGGATGAGGGGTCTAGGTGGAGAATGAGGGGTCTAGGTGGAGGATGAGGGGTCTAGTTGGAGAATGAGGGATCTAGTTGGAGAATGAGGGGTCTAGTTGGAGAATGAGGGGTCTAGGTGGAGGATAAGGGGTCTAGGTGGAGGATGAGAGGTCAAGGTGGAGGATTGGGGCCTAGGTGGAGGATGAGAGGTCTAGTTGGAGGATGAGGGGTCTAGTTTGAGGATGAGGGGTCTAGTTGGAGGATGAGGGGTCTAGTTGGAGGATGAGGGGTCTAGTTGGAGGATGAGGGGTCTAGGTGGAGGATGAGGGGTCTAGGTGGAGGATGAGGGGTCTAGGTGGAGGATGAGGGGTCTAGGTGGAGGATGAGGGATCTAGGTGGAGGAGGATGAGGGGTCTAGGTGTAGGATGAGGGGTTCTAGGTGGAGGAGGATGAGGGGTAGGTGAGGAGTATGAGGGGGTCTAGGTGGAGGAGGATGAGGGGTCTAGGTGTAGGATGAGGGGTTCTAGGTGGAGGAGGATGAGTGGTCTAGGTGTAGGATGAGGGGTTCTAGGTGGAGGAGGATGAGGGGTCTAGGGTCACAGTGTTTTTGTCGTTCAATTCACTAATTATCATGAAGTGTAGGGGTCATGAACCCTAGATGGAGTTCAGGTGGCGAACGGTCGGAGGTTTGGGAGTCAAGATGTCCAGATTCTTGTATGCATATGGCAAATGGTCAAGGCATCTATTAGTGGAGAGGTCCAGGGTTCAACAACTTACTTTCTTTATAAGTTTTGGTGCAGTTACTGAGGATGTACCTCACTAGGGTATGCTGGGAAAGCTGCAAGTTCTCCACAAAGTCGATTGGGTTGTGTTGTAGCCAGCGGTAAACGATGTTCTCTGTCGTGTAGCCATCTGAAACAGATAAGCAGCCAATCAGGTGTAGCCATCTGAAATAGGTCAGTCAACTACGTGTAGCCATCTGAAACATAAGCTCAATCAATTAGGTGTAGCCATCTGAAACAGATAACCAGTCAATCAAGTGTAGCCATCTGAAACAGAAGGTCAATAGACCAGGTGTAGCCATCTGAAACAGATGATCAGTGAACCAGGTGTAGCCATCGGAAAAATAAGGTAAGTCAACCGGTTGTAGCCTGAAACATAAGGTCAGTCATCCAGGTGTAGCCTGAAACATAAGGTCAATCATCCAGGTGTAGCCATCTGAACCAGATATTCGCTAGCTGATCCAACCTCAACATCCGCTGAGTATCGCTATGGAATGCTGGAGATCGATGTGGACCGCTTGGGGTCGCTGTGGACCGCTTGGGGTCGCTATGGACCGCTAGAGATCGACGTGGAACGCATGGGATTGCTGTGGACTGCTAGAGATCGCTGTGGGCCGCTATAGATCGCTGTGGACCGCTTGGGGTCACTGTGGACCGCTAGAGATCGACGTGGAACGCTTGGGATTGCTGTGGACCGCTAGAGATTGCTGTGGACTGCTAGAGATCGCTGTGGACCGCTTGGGGTCGCTGTGTACCGCTAGAGATCGACGTGGAACGCTTGGGATTGCTGTGGACCGCTAGAGATTCCCGTGGACCGCTTGGGATCGCTGTGGACCACTAGAGATCGATGTGGAACGCTTGGGATTGCTGTGGACCGCTAGAGATCGGTGTGGACCGCTTGGGATTGCTGTGGACCACTAGAGATCGATGTGGAACGCTTGGCATTGCTGTGGATCGCTAGAGATCGCTGTGGACCGCTTTGGGTCGCTGTGGACCGCTAGAGATCGATGTGGACCGCTTGCGATCGCTGTGGACCGCCACTTTGGTGCTACCCAATACATTACAATGAATCAACCAGACAGAAAATATGGCAAGTACAGGTACATATAGCTATTATTTACAGCCACCACTTGGATGTACTTACAGCTACCAGTTGGATGTAGCTACCACTTGGATGTACTTACAGCTACCAGTTGGATGTAGCTACCACTTGGATGTACTTACAGCTACCAGTTGGATGTAGCTACCACTTGGATGTACTTACAGCTACCAGTTGGATGTAGCTACCACTTGGATGTACTTACAGCTACCAGTTGGATGTAGCCACAACTTGGATGTACTTACAGCTACCACTTGGATGTAATTACAGCTACCAGTTGGATGTAGCTACCACTTGGATGTACTTACAGCTACCAGTTGGATGAAGCTACCACTTGGATGTACTTACAGCTACCAGTTGGATGTAGCTACCACTTGGATGTACTTACAGCTACCAGTTGGATGTAGCTACCACTTGGATGTACTTACAGCTACCAGTTGGATGTAGCCACAACTTGGATGTACTTACAGCCACCAGTTGGATGTAGCTACCACTTGGATGTACTTACAGCTACCAGTTGGATGTAGCTACCACTTGGATGTACTTACAGCTACCAGTTGGATGTAGCTACCACTTGGATGTACTTACAGCTACCAGTTGGATGTAGCTACCAGTTGGATGTACTTACATCTACCAGTTGGATGTAGCTACCACTTGGATGTACTTACAGCTACGAGTTGGGTGTAGCTACCACTTGGATGTACTTACAGCTACCAGTTGGATGTAGCTACAACTTGGATGTACTTACAGCTACCAGTTGGATGTAGCTACCAGTTGGATGTAGTTACCAAGTGGATGTAGCTACCAGTTGGATTTACTTACAGCTCGCTAACTTGATAGGACACCTCTGGACGTCCAGCGGGTAGTTCTGTAATCTCATCTGGCATGACAGTAACACGGACAATCTGAAATGTCAACAAGCAAAAATGTCAGTTCCTGGTGGAGCACACAGCTGCACGCTAGATCGTCTTGCTTTTGGTCATCCACATCAATTGGTTCTCCTCCTTTCATTTATCTGGCTCTAGATGTTCTCCGGGTTTGTTTTAACCGTCCTCCTCTTTCTCTTACCCTGGAGATACACGAACAGCGACTGTCTTGTTATGCTATCAGATTTTTTTCTTTTTTCTGAATTTCTTAATTTCCAACGCCACGGTCTTCTCGACCTGTTCCGAGGTTTTCTTTCTCGTCCTGTTTCAAATAATTCCACGTTCGAGATTTGATCTATCTTTTCCTTTCAGTCTTCGCAGCTAACATTTCAGCAAGTCTGTGCTTTTGTTATTGTAGTTTGTGGTGATCTGTGAGTTAATGTTGTTTGTGGTGATATGTGAGTTAATGTTGTTTGTGGTGATCTGTGAGTTAATGTTGTTTGTGGTGATATGTGAGTTAATGTTGTTTGTGGTGATCTGTGAGTTATTGTAGTTTGTGGTGATCTGTGAGTTAATGTTGTTTGTGGTGATCTGTGAGTTAATGTTGTTTGTGGTGGTGATCTGTGAGTTAATGTTGTTTGGGGTGGTGATCTGTGAGTTAATGTAGTTTGTGGTGATCTGTAAGTTATTGTAGTTTGTGCTTATCTGTGAGTTATTGTAGTTTGTTGTGGTGATCTGTGAGTTATTGTAGTTTGTGGTGGTGATCTGTGAGTTATTGTAGTTTGTGGTGGTGATCTGTGAGTTAATGTTGTTTGTTGTGGTGATCTGTGAGTTAATGTTGTTTGTGGTGGTGATCTGTGAGTTAATGTAGTTTGTGGTGATCTGTGAGTTATTGTAGTTTGTAGTTATCTGTGAGTTATTGTAGTTTGTTGTGGTGATCTGTGAGTTATTGTAGTTTGTGGTGGTGATCTGTGAGTTATTGTAGTTTGTGGTGGTGATCTGTGAGTTAATGTTGTTTGTTGTGGTGATCTGTGAGTTAATGTTGTTTGTGGTGGTGATCTGTGAGTTAATGTTGTTTGTTGTGGTGATCTGTGAGTTAATGTTGTTTGTGGTGGTGATCTGTGAGTTAATGTTGTTTGTGGTGGTCTGTGAGCTAATGTTGTTTGTGGTGGTGATCTGTGAGTTAATGTTGTTTGTGGTGGTGATCTGTGAGTTAATGTTGTTTGTGGTGGTCTGTGAGTTAATGTTGTTTGTGGTGGTGATCTGTGAGTTAATGTTGTTTGTGGTGGTCTGTGAGTTAATGTTGTTATGTCGGAACCGTTGAGGTTTATCATGTTAGAAAACTGTCCAAGACACATCCCACTCCCACTCACACATGCCACTCCCACTCACACATCCCATCCCCACATCCCACTCCCACTCACACATCCCACTCCCACTCACACATCCCACTCCCACATCCCACTCACACATCCCACTCCCACTCACAAATCCCACTCACACATCCCACTCCCGCTCACACATCCCACTCACACATCCCACTCTCACATCCCACTCTCACATCCCACTCTCACATCCCACTCTCACATCCCACTCTCACATCCCACTCTCACATCCCACTCTCACATCCCACTCTCACATCCCACTCTCACATCCCACTCTCACATCCCACTCTCACATCCCACTCTCACATCCCACTCTCACATCCCACTCTCACAGACACAGAAACTGAGCGGAGAGACTGAAACTCAGTCAATAGACAGACAAAAATGAAAATATTTGAATAATACATATATATTGCTAATTAGAGAAAGTCTCAACCAGCGGCTAATTAGAGAAAGTCTTAACTAGCGGCTAATTAGAAAAAGTCTTAACCAGCGGCTAATTAGAGAAAGTTTTGACCAGCGGCTCATTAGAGAAAGTCTTAACCAGCGGCTAATTAGAAAAAGTCTTAACCAGCGGCTAATTAGAGAAAGTTTTGACCAGCGGCTCATTAGAGAAAGTCTTAACCAGCGGCTAATTAGAGAAAGTCTTGACTAGCGGCTAATTAGAGAAAGTCTTATCCACGGCCAATTAGAGAAAGTTTTGACCAGCGGCTAATTAGAGAAAGTCTTAACCAGCGGCTAATTAGAGAAAGTCTTAACCAGCGGCTAATTAGAGAAAGTCTTGACCAGCGGGCTAATTAGAGAAAGTCTTAACCACGGCTAATTAGAGAAAGTCTTAACCAGAGGCTAATTAGAGAAAGTCTTGACCAGCGGTTAATTAGAGAAAGTCTTGACCAGCGGCTAATTAGAGAAAGTCTTAACCAGCGGCTAATTGGAGAAAGTCTTGACCAGCGGCTAATTAGAGAAAGTCTTAAACAGCGGCTAATTAGAGAAAGTCTTAACCAGAGGCTAATTAGAGAAAGTCTTGGCCAGCGGCTAATTAGAGAAAGTCTTAACCAGCGGCTAATTTGAGAAAGTCTTAACCAGCGGCTAATTAGAGAAAGTCTTAACCAGCAGCTAATTAGAGAAATTCTTAACCAACGGCTAATTAGAGAAAGTCTTGACCAGCGGCTAATTAGAGAAAGTCTTAACCAGCGGCTAATTAGAGAAAGTCTTGACCAGCGGCTAATTAGAGAAAGTCTTAACCAGCGGCTAATTAGAGAAAGTCTTAACCAGCGGCTAATTAGAGAACGTTTTGACCAGCGGCTAATTAGAGAACGTTTTGACCAGCGGCTAATTAGAGAAAGTCTTAACCAGCGGCTAATTAGAGAAAGTCTTGACCAGCGGCTAATTTTGAGAAAGACTTGACCAGCGGCTAATTTTGAGAAAGACTTGACCAGCGGCTAATTTTGAGAAAGACTTGACCAGCGGCTAATTAAAGAAAGTGATAACCCAGGGCATGTGCCATAAACCAACGCGCCATCAATTCAGATCCAGTTTTCATAAAGTTCATGGGAAGGTCATGTTTGGCCATGGCATCTTACCGACTATCATCAAGTGTAGCCAAAGATTAAGTCGACTTCCTAGAGTTGATCTATCTCAGCGACTGGTCAAGGAAGATAGGTTTTGATCTGAGTCAAAGATGGAAAAAAGCTAGGTTATCTTTTTACCTGAACATAGTGTGTTTCGGAAACAGATATAGTCTGAATGAAGATCAACTGGTGATCGCAAGTATTTAAGGCAAGCAAAGTTCGGGTAGTCGAGGAAGTCTGGTAACCACCTTCCTGTTGCAGACAGACTTCTGTCCTGTACTACCACCCCAAACAAAACAAGTATAGATAAGTAAGGCTATAAATAGCAGCAGTAGAGATTTACCTCATGCTGTAGTAGATCGTGCCATTTCTGTACAGGTGCATCAGCTTGTTGGGGACGGTCACCTGGTGAAACTCCGCCTTCTTCTCATTCCTGAAGAGAGACGGGTCAATTCATTTCAAACCTGCCCCCAGTGGTACCACCCACTTATACCTCTTCTCTTTCCTATCTCCTACATGCACTTCTCCCCCCCCCCTCACTCTCCTATCTCCTTCATGCACTCCCCCCTCCCTCCACTCTCCTATCTCCTACATGCACTCCCCCCCCTCCACTCTCGTATCTCCTACATGCACTTCTCCCTTCCCCCGCCCGCTGCACTCTCCTATCTCCTACGTAACTCCCTCCCCTCCCTCTCCTATCTCCTACGTACACTCCCTCCCATCCCTCTCCTATCTCCTTCATACACTCCCTCCCCTCCCTCTCCTATCTCCTTCATACACTCCCTCCCCTCCCTCTCCTATCTCCTACGTAACTCCCTCCCCTCCCTCTCCTATCTCCTTCATACACTCCCTCCCCTCCCTCTCCTATCTCCTTCATATCCTCCCTCCCCTCCCTCTCCTATCTCCTTCATACACTCCCTCCCCTCCCTGTCCTATCTCCTTCATACACTCCTTCCCCTCCCTCTCCTATCTCCTTCATACACTCCTTCCCCTCCCTCTCCTATCTCCTTCATACACTCCCTCCCCTCCCTCTCCTATCTCCTTCATACACTCCCTCCCCTCCCTCTCCTATCTCCTTCATACACTCCCTCCCCTCCCTCTCCTATCTCCTTCATACACTCCCTCCTTTCCCTCTCATATCTCCTTCATACACTCCCTCCCCTCCCTCTCATATCTCCTTCATACACTCCCTCCCCTCCCTCTCATATCTCCTTCATACACTCCTGCATCTTTCCAATCCCGTTGAATAATCCCTTTTGCAAATGATTGAGAACATAATATAGCCAATGGTTTTTCTAGTTGTCTCTAATCTCAAACAGCAATATTGAATGAATACCACCTTGGCCTGGACATTTATCCACTTTCAACCCCTCTAATTTAATAAAAAACAAAACATTTCCTATGTAATACAGATTGATCTTAATCCAGATGTATCCATGTCTCTTTGAAACATATCTAAAGGCTTTGGGATCTTGGAGCAGTCATCTTTTGTGTAGACTGTGCCAACGACAAGTCACGCCCTCACGACAAGCCACGCCCTCGCGACAAGTTACACCCTCGTGACAAGCCACGCCCTCGCGACAAGTTACACCCTCGTGACAAGCCACGCCCTCGCGACAAGTTACACCCTTGTGACAAGCCACGCTCTCGTGACAAGCCACGCCCTAGTATCAAGCCACGCTCTCGTGACAAGCCACGCCCTAGTATCAAGCCACGCTCTCGTGACAAGCCACGCCCTAGTATCAAGCCACGCTCTCGTGACAAGCCACGCCCTAGTATCAAGCCACGCTCTCGTGACAAGCCACGCCCTAGTATCAAGCCACGCTCTCGTGACAAGCCACGCCCTAGTATCAAGCCACGCTCTCGTGACAAGCCACACCCTCGTGTCACGCCACGCTCTAACGACCGGCAAACCCTGCCATCACGACAAACCACCCCTCACGACAAACCACCCCCTCACGACAAACCACAATCTTACGTTGACCCACGCCATCACAATAGACCACCCCCTCACGACAAACCACCCCCTCACGACAAACCACCCCCTCACGACAAACCACCCCCTCACGACAAGCCACTCCTTCACGACAAACCACGCCTTCAAGACAAACTACACCCTCACGATAAACCACAATCTTACGTTGACCCACGCCATCACAACAAACCATAACCTCACGACAAACCACGTCCTCACGGCAAACCACACCCTCACAACAAACAACGCCCGCCTGACAAACCACAATCTTATGTTGACCCACGCCATCACGACAAACCATAACCTCACGACAAACCACGTCCTCACGACAAACCACACCCTCACGACAAACCACGCACGGCCGACAAACCACAATCTTACGTTGACCCAAGCCATCACGACAAACCATAACCTCACGACAAACCACGTCCTCACGACAAACCACACCCTCACGACAAACCACGCACGGCCGACAAAACACAATCTTACGTTGACCCACGCCATCACTACAAACCCTCACGACAAACCACGCACGACCGACAAGCCACAATCTTACGTTGACCCACGCCATCACTACAAACCCTCACGACAAACCACGCACGACCGACAAGCCACAATCTTACGTTGACCCACGCCATCACTACAAACCCTCACGACAAACCACGCACGACCGACAAGCCATAATCTTACGTTGACCCACGCCATCACTACAAACCCTCACGACAAACCACGCCCTCACGACAAGCCACGATCTTACGTTTACCCACGCCATCACGAGAAGCCATACCTTCATGATAAGCCAAGCCCTCATGAAAAGCCTTTCATGGCAAGCCCCGCCCTCACGACAAGCCACACCCTCACGACACGCCCCGCCCTCACAACAAGCCACGCACTCACGACAAGCCCCGCCCTCACAACAAGCCACGCCCTCACGACATGCCCCGCCCTCACGACAAGCCCCGCCCTCACGACAAGTCACGCTTTCATGACAAGCTACACCATAACGACACGCCACGCACTCACGAAAATTCACGCCCTAATGACAAAACCCAGATGTACCTGAAGAATGTGTCGGGTACCCATACCAGGCCCATGATCTTGGTGTCCAGCTCCATCATGGTGGCATTGGAGTAGTTGACAAATGATAGGCGGGAGTCGTACCACCGCTGACGCAGGTAGATGTTCATGGAGTAGTCCTGTATGGGAGTGGCAGCTTGGCTATAACATGTGTTGGTGAGTGGGTGGTGAGTGGTGGTAGATGGGTGATTTGGTGTACGGGTGGGGGAGTGAGTGAGTGTTTGGGTGGGGGAGTGGGTCGGTGAGTGGTGGTAGATGGGTGATTTGGTGTACGTGTGGGGGAGTGAGTGAGTGTTTGGGTGGGGGAGTGGGTCGGTGAGTGGTGGTAGATGAGTGATTTGGTGTACGGGTGGGGGAGTGAATGAGTGTTTGGGTGGGGGAGTGTGTGGGTGGGTGACTTTGTGTGTGTGGAGGTGACTTGGTGTGGGGGTCAGTGGATGAGTGTGTGGGTGAGTGGGTGGGTGAGTGGGGGTAGAAGGGTGATTTAATGTACGGGTGGGGGAGTGAGTGAGTGTTTGGGTGGGGAAGTGTGTGGGTGGGTGACTTTGTGTGTGTGGAGGTGAGTTGGTGTGGGGGTCAGTGGATGAGTGTGTGGGTGAGTGGGGGTAGAAGGGTGATTTGGTGTACGGGTTGGAGAGTGAGTGAGTGTTTGGGTGGGGGAGTGTGTGGGTGGGTGACTTTGTGTGTGTGGAGGTGAGTTGGTGTGGGGGTCAGTGGATGAGTGTGTGGGTGAGTGGGCGGGTGAGTGGTGGTAGGTGGGTGATTTGGTGTACGGATGGGAGAGTGAGTGAGTGTTTGGGTGGGGGAGTGTGTGTGGAGGTGAGCTGGTGTGGATGTGGGGGTCAGTGGATGAGTGTGTGGTTGAGTGGGTGGGTGAGTGGGTGGGTGAGTGGTGGTAGGTGGTTGATTTGGTGTACGGGTGGGACAGTGAGTGAGTGTTTGGGTGGGGGAGTGTGTGGGTCGGTGACTTTGTGTGTGTGGAGGTGAGTTGGTGTTATTGGTTGAGTGAGTGAGTGTAGGGGTGGGGGTGAGTGGATGAGTGTGTGTGTGGATGAGTTTGTGGGTCGGTGAGTTAGTGTGGGGTAGGTGAGTGAGTGGATGAGTGGGTGAGTGAGTGGATGAATGAATGAGTAGGTGAATGAGTGGGTTAGTGAATGAGTGCGTTGATGATTGAATCAGACGAGGAGTAAATGAGTGATTGAATGAGTGATGAGTGAGTAAATGGGTAAGTGAATGGGTGGCGGAGTTAGTGGGTAAGTGAGTGAGTAGTAAAGTGAATGAATTCGCGAATGAGTAAATAAGTGAATGAGTGAGTGAGTGGATGATTGAATGAATATGTGAGTGAGTGGGTGAGTAAATGCGTGGGTGTATGAGTGGGTAAGTGAGATTGTGGGTGTGTAAATAATAGGTTGGGTAAATGAGTGGGTGTGTGATGAGATGAGTGAATGAGTGGGGGAATGAGTCGGAGAGTGAAAGTGAAGGAGTGAATGAGTGGGTTAATGAGTTGGTCAGTGTGTGAGTGAGTGAGTGAGTAAGTGATTGAATGAATGTTTGGGTGAATAAATGGGTGAGTGAGTGAGTCGGTGAGTGAATGGCTGAGTTAATGACTGGGTAAGTGAATGAGTGGGTGAGTGAATAAGTGGGTGAATAAGCGGAGAAGTGAATAAGTGGGTGAGTGAAGGAGTGGTTGAATAAGTCAGTGAGTAAATGAGTGTGTGAATGAGTAGGCGAGTGAATGAGTGCGTGAATAAGCGGATGAGTTAGTAAATTGACGAGTGAATGACTGGGTAAGTGAATAAGTGTGTGAGTGAATAAATATGTGAATAAGAGGATAAGTCAAGGAGTGGGTGAGTGAATTAGTGAGTGCATGAGTGGATCACTAAATGAGTGAGTGAAGGAATGAGTTGGTCAGTGAGTGGATTAGGGAATGGTTGGGTGAGTGAATGGATGAGTGAATGTGTGAGTTAGTAATGATTGTGTCATTTGGTGGATGAGTGAATGATTGGGTGAGTGAATAAGTGAATGAGATGGTAAGTGGGTGGAAGAAATAATGAGTGGGTGTGTTAGTGGTTGAGGAATTGGATGTATTAGTGAGTGAATGAGGGAGTCAGTGGGTGAGTCAGTGGGTGAGTGAATGGGTTAGAAAGTGAGGGGATGAGTAAATTAGTAGGTGAGTGAGTCAATGAGTGGACGAGAGAGTGTGTGAGTGAATCAGTTGATGAATACGTAGGTGAATGAATGAGTGGGTGAGTGAGTAAGTGGGTGATGGAATGAGTGCGTGGGGAGTGAGTCGGTGAGTAAATGAGTGGTTTAGTGAATGAGATGATGAGTGAATGAGTGGGTGAGAAAGTGGATGAGTGAATCAGTAGGTGACTACTTGGGTGAATCAATGAGTGGGTGAATAAGTGGTGAGTGAATGAGTGGGTAAGTGAATAAGTGAGTCATTCAGTAGATTAGTGAATCAGTTGGTGAATTCATGGGTGAATGAATGAGTGAGTGAGTGGATGATTGAAAGAGTCAATGAGTGGGTGATTGAGCGGATGAGTGAATGAGACGGAGAGTGACTGAGTGTGTGAGTGAATGAGTGTGTTAAAGGATGAGTGCGAGAGTGTGTGAGTAAATGAGTGGATGAGTGAGTGGATGAGTGAGTGGATGAGTGAATATGAGTGAATGTGTGGGTGAGACAGTCGGAAGGTGAGTGAGTGGTAGAGTGAAATAATTGATGAGTGAGTATGTGAGTGAATGAGTGGATGAGTGAATGAGTACGTGATTGAGTCGGTGAAGGAATGATTGGGCGAATAATTGGATGAGTGAATGAATGGGTGTATAAGTGGGTGGGTGAGTCGGTAAGTGAATGAGAGAATAAATAAATTAGTGGGTGAGTGTATGGGTGAGTGAATGAGTGAGTGAATGGGTGGGTGAGTGGGTGAATGAATGAGTTGGTCAGTGAATGAGTCGGCGTGTGAATAATTGGGTTAATGGGTGGGTTAGTGAATCAGTGGATGAGTGAATAAGTAGGTGAATCAATGATAGTTGTCCATCACAAGTGATGAAGACCACTCTCTTTGTTCAGCCGTGTGGATAGTCGTATCTCTTGCTGTGTCCGCTGAAATGGGTGACTTGCGCGGTGATTTGGATTAAAGTGAGGAAGAAACTGCGCCTTTTGTCAACCTCACTCACAGAGCCTAAGCTACCTTTTGTCAACCTCACGCACAGAGCCTAAACTACCTTTTGCCAGTGGCAAGACATTCATCGAGACGACTGGAGATAGCATAGGATGCAGATTTTGCCTCAGGGTTACCACCGAAGCCTTTCCGTAAACATGTAACCCGCAGGGTAGAAAGGTGGGAAGGCATCTAACGCAGTTTGTCGTGCCTTTTCGATAACCACAAGAGGTCGTATGGACAACACTCAGCGTGTGAGTGAGTCTGGCATCTCTCCCCAGCTGTATTCAGCTCATCACAGTAGCATCTAAAATTCCCACACGCCAAATTCGTGAAGGTGAACCGGCAGAACTAACCCGTGAAACACGACACAGGTATAACTGGTATAAGCGTAGTTCCATTCACTGATTCATTCGGCGTCCAGACCAGGATAAACGGATGGAAGAAATCACAAAAAAAGAACGAAATAACAAGTCCCGACGGAAAACAACACCACGTTTCCGTGAACACAAGTGTAAGTCGTCGACTAGTGTGAATTCCAGGCAAATCCGTGGTCTGGCGGCATCCATAATGATCCAAAACAGTAGAGAAATGTAGACTCGCAGCCAGTTATGGCGCCATCTTTGCCAGATTTGGTGAATTATTTGGCGAGTGAGTGGGTGAGTGAATTGATGATTGAATGAGTGAATGAGTGGGTGAGTGAGTGGGGAAATTAATGTGTGAGTGAATGAGAGGGTGAGTAAAAAAGTGAATGAGTTGGTGAATGAGGGAATGAGTTGGTGAGTTAATTAGTGAGTGGCTGGGTGAGTGTATTTGTGGATGAGTGAATGTTTAGGTAGGTGAGTGGCTGACTGAATGTGTGTGAGTCCGTGGGTGGGTGAATGAGTAGGTGAATGAGTGGGTCCTTGAATGAGTGTGTGAGTGAATGAGCGAATCAGTTGGTAAATTATAGAATGAGTGGATACATGGGTGAGTGGGTCAGTAAATGAGTTTGTGAGTGAATGGGTGAGTGAGTGAAGGATTCGGTGAAAGAGAAAATGAGTGATTGAGTGGGTGACTGAGTGGTGGGCTGAGTGCATTGGTTATTAAATGAGCGTGTTGGGGGATTGGTTTATGAGCGAGTTAGTAAGCAAGTAAATAGAGTAGAGCGACTTCTCTTGTTAGCGAGCAAGTAGATAGAGTGGATCGACTTCTCTTGTTAGCGAGCAAGCAGATAGAGTGGATCGACTTCTCTTGGAGAAGAAACCCTCGTCAGAGGTTATCTAACAACACATAGTAGAGGCTAAGGTCGACAGAGTAATCGACCTACACGATTACTCACCATCGACTGCTCGTTCACGGTATCGATACTGTTCACGTGGATTTGAAGGTCAACTGCCGTAGCATGATCTGATACAGAAAACCTAGACTATATTGTTCAATATGTAGGCAGAGTGTGGTCAATGTGTAAGCAGAGTTTGGTCCATGTGTAAGCAGAGTTTGGTCAATGTGTAGGCAGAGTTTGGTCAATGTGTAGGCAGAGTTTGGTCAATATGTAGGCAGAGTTAGGTCAATGTGTAGGCAGAGTTAGGTCAATGTGTAGACAGAGTTTGGTCAATGTGTAGGCAGAGTTTGGTCAATGTGTAGGCAGAGTTTGGTCAATGTGTAGGCAGAGTTTGGTCAATGTGTAGGCAGAGTTTGGTCAATATGTAGGCAGAGTTTGGTCAATGTGTAGGCAGAGTTTGGTCAATGTGTAGGCAGAGTTTGGTCAATGTGTAGGCAGAGTTTGGTCAATGTGTAGGCATAGTTTGGTCAATGTGTAGGCAGAGTTTGGTCAATGTGTAAGCAGAGTTTGGTCAATGTGTAAGCAGAATTTTGTCACGGTATAGGTAGAGATTGGTCAAGGTGTAGGTAGAGATTAGTCAAGGTGTAAGCATAGATTGGTCAACGTGTATGCAGAGATTAGTTAAAGTGTAGACAGATATATGTCAAGGTGTTGGCATAATTTGGTAAAAGTGTAGGCAGAGTTTGGTCAAGGTGTAGGCAGAGATTGGTCAATATGTAGGTATAGATTAGTCAAGGTGTAGGCAGAGATTGGTCAACATGTAGGCAGAGATTAGTCAAAGTGTAGACAGAGATTAATAAATGTGTAAGCAGAGATTAGTAAATGTGTAAGCATAAATGATTGATCAAGGTGTAGGCAGAAATTAGTCAAAGTGTAAGCAGAAATGTTTGGTCAAGGTGTATGCAGAGATTTGTGACGCGGTTGGCAAAAATTAGTCAAGGTGTAGACAACAATTAGTCAATGTGTAAGCAGAGATGGTTGGTCAATGTGTAGGCGGATATTCTTCTATGTATTTGTAGAGAATCATTATAGAAAGTGATTCTCCCACAGAGAAATGATGTTGTATTGAGGATGATTATCCATCAGGGAGGTGATGTTGTGTTGAAGGTGATTCTCCATCAGGGAGGTGATGTTATGTTGAAGGTGATTCTCCCACACAGAGAGAAGACATGAGACACACACTAACCCAGCTCGTAGTCCGGGGCTATCCTGGGGTTGTAGGTCGAGTTAATAAGTATCTCGAGAACGTCTTGTCTGAAAGGGACAACATACAAGGTTCAGTAACAGACTCCGTCATCAGGGCTCCGTCTCTAGAATACAACAAACAGGACGGTATGGTAATGACATATCAGCCGACGTATACGATACGCCGACGTTTCAGTAGAAATATCAGATGTGCCGACATATCAGCCGACCTATCATCCGACATATCAGCCGACGTATGAGCCGACCTATCAGATAAGCCGACGTATCAGCCGGTGTATCAGCCGACGTATCAGCCGGTGTATCAGCCGACGTATCAGCCGGTGTATCAGCCGACGCATCAGCCGAGCTATTAGCCGACGTATCAGCCGATGTATCAGCCGACGTATCAGCCGATGTATCAGCCGACGTATGAGAGAGATGAGATCAAAGAAAATCTCAGACCTAAAAGCCGACAGAGCAGTTTCACGCCGAGATACAAATCCACCAAAAACAACGCAACAATAAAATGCTAGTCCCATGCACGATCCTGATTAGACGTTTTCAATGAAGAAAACAAGCACACAAAGTAATAGAAGGTAGCCTTGTTTGTTTGTGAAGCAGAGGTCGCTACATTACGGGCCTCTCATGTTCTATTTGAGGAGAGTACACCAGACGATAGACACGCCAGCTAACCCAGTGGATGAACCGGACTCGTTACCTAGCCTTTGAGGTGCTGAATGTGCCATACCGTACAGAATCCTAGTCCTCGAGGTGGGGAATGTGCCATACCGTACAGAATCCTAGTCCTCGAGGTGGGGAATGTGCCATACCGTACAGAATCCTAGTCCTCGAGGTGGGGAATGTGCCATACCGTACAGAAACATTTCAGGTATAGGATTTGGCCAACTGGCATCCTGGAGACTCGTACATACCAACATTGTAACTAGGAGAAGGAGGACCAGGGGAGGAAGGAGGAGTTGGAGGAGGAGGACCAGGGGAGGGAGGAGGAGGACCAGGGGAGGAAGAAGGAGGACCAGGGGAGGGAGGAGGAGGACCAGGAAAGGAAGAAGGAGGAGTGGGAGGAGGAGGACCAGGGGAGGGAGAAGGAGGAGTGGGAGGAGGAGGAGCAAAGTAGTCTAACGCGATGCAGCTGATGCTGATGACAACAATGACGAAGAAGAAGAAAAGAAAGTGGAGAAAAGAAAAGAATAAAATACAAAAAAATGAAAATAACATTAAAATGATATAGTAGAGGTAGATGATGATAAAAGGAGGACGAAGAAACGAAGTAGATAATGACAGAAAAGATGATAAAGAAAAAGAGCTATAAGAAACAGCAGAAGAAAATAACAGAAAACGGAGAAGAAGAAGAACAAGAAAACCGACGCCATCTTCGTCCTGAACCGAAAAAAGATCAAAGAAATATATAGCGGAGAAGAACGAAAGAATTGTAACAGTTAAAGAAGGCGATCAAAATGAAGGAAATTGAAGACGAGGAAACACAATAATAGAACAAGAAGAAGTGAGGAGATTTTTGTGAAAGAAGAAAACTGGTTTAACATGATCAGTTATGTTCATCGAATCTGAATATCTGGAGTTGTGATCTCACCTACAAGAGAGGCAAGAAGATGGGTGGATTGAAAGGCAGAGGGTTGGTAAACATGAATTGTCATGTGGAGGTTGATAAACACATACACATACACACATGCACACACACATACACATACACGCATGCACACACACATACACAAATATACACATACACATACACAAATATACACATACACACATGCACACATGCACACACACATACACATACACGCATGCACACACACATACACGCATGCACACACACATACACATACACACATGCACACACACATACACATACACGCATGCACACACACATACACGCATGCACACACACATACACATACACACATGCACACACACATACACATACACGCATGCACAAACACATACACATACACGCACATACACATACACATACACACATGCACACACATACACATACACAAATATACACACACACATACACACACATAGACAGAGTCACACATATAGAGACAAACACATACACACAGACACATTTACCCATGTATATGTGTGTATTTGTGTGTGCGTGTGTTTGTGTATGTGTGTATCTGTGTGTGAATGTGTGTATGTCTGTGTATCTATCTGTGTATGTGAATGTATGTGTGTATGTGTGCGTGTATGTGTGCGTGTATGTGTATGCATGTGTGTATATGTATGTGTATGTATATGTGTATATGTGTGTATGTGTATGCATGTGTGTATATGTATGTATATGTGCATGTGTGTCTCTGTGTGTCTGTGTATGTATGTATGTGAATGTGAATGTATGTGTATGTATGTGTGTATGTATGTGTATGTGTGTATGTGTATATGTATGCATGTGTGTATGTGTATGCATGTGTGTATGTGTATGTATGTGTGTATGTATGTGTGTATGTGTGTATGTGTATGTGTGAATGTGTGTATGTGTATGCATGTGTGTATGTGTATGTATGTGTGTATGTGTATGCATGTGTGTATGTGTATGTATGTATGTATGTGTATGTATGTGTATGTATGCGTGTATGTATATGTATGAGTGTATATGTATGTGTGTATGTGTATATGTGTATGCATGTGTATGTATGTGTGTATGTATGTGTGAATGTATGTATGTGTGTATATGTATGTATGTATGCATGTGTATGTTTATGTATGTGTGTATATGTATGTATGTGTATGTATGTGTATGCATGTGTATGTATATGTATGTATGTGTATGTATATGTATGTATGTGTATGTGGGTCTGTCAGTCTAGCAATAAAAGAGGACAACTTAGAGCCAACCACCAACCGACGCCAACCATGAGCACCCTGGTCTCATATTTCTCTCTCGCTCTGTGCCTTTATTTCCTGCTCTACGTCTCTCTCTCTCTGTCTCTTTCTCTCTCTCTCTCTCTGTCTCTTTCTCTCTCTCTCTCTGTATCTATTTATTTCAGTATGTTTTTCTATTTCGTCTTCTCTCTCTCTCTATCTTTTTCCGTGTCATATATATTTCTCTTCCTTTCTCTTCCTCCCCCATCCCATCTCCCACTCTCTCTCTCTATCTCTCTCTCTATCTCTCTAACATTTTCCATTTATCCCTCCATATTGTTTTCCTTCCATGCTCTCTATGACTATGTCTTTTCCTGCCTTGTTATTTCCTTCTCTCTCTCTCTCTCTCTCTCTCTCTTTCGGCCTCTCTCTCGCTTTCATTCATCTACTCCATAGTCTTTCTATCACCCAACCAGCCGCTTCTTCGTGTCTCGCCTTCTCCATGTCGACGCTTTCTTTTTCTCTCGCTATCTGGTTTTCTCTTCCTCTAACTCTCTCCATCTCTATCTAGCTCTCTCCTGCTATATCTATCTTTCTCTTCCTCTCTATCTGGTTCTCTATTCCTCTTTCTCTCCCTCTCTATCTGGTTCTCTATTCCTCTTTCTCTCCCTCTCTATCTGGTTCTCTATTCCTCTTTCTCGTCCTCTCTATCTGGTTCTCTCTTCCCCTCTCTCTCCCTCTCTATCTGGTTCTCTATTCCTCTTTCTCTCCCTCTCTATCTGGTTCTCTATTCCTCTTTCTCTCCCTCTCTATCTGGTTCTCTATTCCTCTTTCTCTCCCTCTCTATCTGGTTCTCTATTCCCTTTTCTCTTCCTCTCTATCTGGTTCTCTATTCCTCTTTCTCTCCCTCTCTATCTGGTTCTCTATTCCTCTTTCTCTCCCTCTCTATCTGGTTCTCTATTTCTACAACTTTCTCTCCCTCTCTATCTCGTTTTCTCTTCCGCTATCTAACGTTCTCTTTCTCTCTATATGTTTCCCACTTCCATTTTCTAATTTTCTCTCTCTCTCTCTAGTTCTCGCCTCATGTATTTACTCTCTTTATGTAGTTATCTCTTGCTCTTTGTCTTTCTCTCCCTCTCTATCTGGTTCTCTCTCCCTCCATCTTTCACATTTTCTCCTTATAGCTCTTTCTCTCCCACTATTGTTGTATTTCTTCCACTCTAAACTTTTCTCTGGCTCTCTATTTCTTTCTGCTTTATTTTCTTCGGTTTACTCTATTTCATCCCTGGTTTCTCTCCTCTCTCCATCCTATCTAATCTCTTCACTCCACTTTCTCCTTTTTCTCTGAGAGTTGCCTCCTCAATCCGCGTCTACCCCAATCTGTCGTTCATATTCCTGGTCTCTCAGGGATTCAACATCTCTTTGACACTCTCCTACTTCCGGTCCCTGGGCCTCCCCAGATCAGGCAGCAACTGGTCCACCATCCGCTCTCCTACTTCCGGTCCCTAGGCCTCCTTAGATCAGGCAGCAACCCGTCCACCATCCGCTCTCCTACTTCCGATCCCTGACCTCCTTAGACCAGGCAGCAACTCGTCCACCATCCGCTCTCCTACTTCCGGTCCCTGGGCCTCCTATGATCAGTCAGCAACTCGTCCACCATCCGCTCTCCTACTTCCGGTCCCTGGGCCTCCTTAGATCAGGCAGCAACCCGTCCACCATCCGCTCTCCTACTTCCGGCCCCTGGGCCTCCTTAGATCAGGCAGCAACCCGTCCACCATCCGCTCTCCTACTTCCGGTCCCTGGTCCTCCTTAGATCAGGCAGCAACCCGTCCACCATCCGCTCTCCTACTTCCGGTCCCTGGGCCTCCTATGATCAGTCAGCAGCTCGTCCACCATCCGCTCTCCTACTTCCGGTCCCTGGGCCTCCTATGATCAGTCAGCAACCCGTCCACCATCCGCTCTCCTACTTCCGGTCCCTGGGCCTCCCTAGATCAGGCAGCAACTGGTCCACCATCCGCTCTCCTACTTCCGGTCCCTAGGCCTCCTTAGATCAGGCAGCAACCCGTCCACCATCCGCTCTCCTACTTCCGGTCCCTGGGCCTCCTTAGATCAGGCAGCAACCCGTCCACCATCCACTCCCTTAAATCTCCCAATGCAGTGGTCGAACCATCCCAAGTCAAAGAGAACAGTATTCAAGAAACGTCCACACGCGTTCCCTCTTTAATTTGTTGATTATGGCCGCTGGTATGGCCCATGCACCCTAGGGAGCGTGTCAGGGTTGTGTGTGTCAAGTGGTTTATTGCCGCCCCCCCCCCCTCCTCCATTCAGCGTTAGCATATAATATTCTTCATCCCCATCTTTAGCATATCCCCAGGGAAACCAATTATTCACTCCGCCATCTCTGTGCTGTGTATGAGCTATTGTTTCCCAGAGTTTTCTCTCAAACAAAGAGAAATACATTCTCCGCTTGGCAAGTCTTTGATCTGTGCCCGTCTACAAATCCATATCTGGGGTGAGTCCTCTACCCTGCATGACTTACACTCATTTGTAATCACTTCTCAAGAGAAAACATTGTCTGGTCAATTCTCTCTCTACCGTGAAGGTCATAGACTCGGCGCTGTTCGTTTCTTGTGATGTGCAGTCAGTGTGGCAGTGTGCCGGTTCTCCTTTGGTTCACAAACAGAAAATACAACTCGAGCATAAATTATGTTAAATACGATGGTCACGTGGCAGAGATCACATCCGGCATGTATGGGTAGCTGCCGCTTTCAACCAATCAGAGACAGAGAACATTCTCAGGTCAAGGTCACCATATACTCTACAGCTCTCTCAGCTTTCTAGTTCCACCAGGACACGCACTTTCTACCCGCGAATATGAAAAGCAATTTCTACCAGAGAATATCAAACAAGCAGTTTCTACCAGCGAATATCAAACAAGCAGTTTCTACCAGCGAATATCAAACAAGCAGTTCCTACCAGCGAATATCAAACAAGCAGATTCTACCAGCGAATATCAAACAAGCAGATTCTACCAGCGAATATCAAACAAGCAGATTCTACCAGCGAATATCAAACAAGCAGATTCTACCAGCGAATATCAAACAAGCAGTTTCTACCAGCAAATATCAAACAAGCAATTCCTACCAGCAAAATCAAACAAGCAGATTCTACAAGCGAATATCAGTTTCTACCAGCAAATATCAAACAAGCAATTCCTACCAGCGAAATCAAACAAGCAGATTCTACAAGCGAATATCAAACTTTACTTTTTACTATTTATTTTCATTGCCTCGATATCTTGCCTGGTGACACTATCTGACTGGCTGTTTCCTGTTCACCTGTTGATGCTATTATTATATTTAGAGCGTTGATTTCCTCGTGCATGATTTCTGTTTCTGTTTTCCATCTGGTAGATGTGAGAGGTAGACACGTTTAACTGTGGGAGGGTAGCCCGCTTCCCCCTCCCTTATTGGTCGAATAAACGTATACACAAATTCAGACATGCGCAGTAACATGGAGACACATCCAATCGACATCGACATTGTAACCCTTTCTTCATTCTTGCCAAGCTCGTGTACGATGGGGATCAACATTCAGCGTGCTACTGATTTCTGTGTTTAGAGACCGAGAACACGCAACGTGAATAAACTAACTAAAACCGGCAACTCATACCTGGATTCTGACGTCATTGTCTGCGAACCATAGCAGTCCAAGTGGCGGTCCTGGAAACACGATGCAGACATGTAGTCTGGCCTAGAGGATAGAGATCGCCGCAAGCGGAAGGCAAACTTGGTCCCAGGGATGCTATGCTGAACGTCAAAGAAGAGGACGAAGATTTATGTTTTGAACCGTCTTCTCCTCCACATTCACCAACACAGTTCAAGCGGTTTTCGTGTCAGAATGAATCTTCTTCTCTTGATTTACACGGGCCTCCTCGCTTTTCATTTTCGTGGGGGTTGCAGTCGCAAGTAACTACCTCGCTACATTCATCAGCTGTTTGTTGTGAGTGTGGCTTATCCATCTCCATTTTCTGTACCTGACAAGCGCAAGGATCGACTGACACTTCTCTGTATGTCAATGTACAGTCAACTATTTCTAGGGTATTCACATATGCTTCGTGCAGTCGCTCAGGGACAGGCGCAACATACACACCAAGACCCCACCTGACGTCAGGATCAGGTGAAACAGTCACCAAGACCCCACCTCACGTCAGGATCAGGTGAAACACAGACCAAGACCCCATTTTACGCCAGGATCAGGTGAAACACAGACCAAGACCCCACCTGACGCCAGGATTAGGTGAAACACAGACCAAGACCCCACCTGACGTCAGGATCAGGTGAAACACACACCAAGACCCCACCTCACGTCAGGATCAGGTGAAACACACACCAAGACCCCATTTTATGCCAGGATCAGGTGAAACACAGACCAAGACCCCACCTGACGCCAGGATCAGGTGAAACACAGACCAAGACCCCACCTGCCGTCAGGATCAGGTGAACACAGACCAAGACCCCACCTCACGTCAGGATCAGATGAAACACAGACTAAGACCCCCACCTCACGTCCGGATCAGGTGAAATACAAAGACCCAATTTCACGTCAGGATCAGGTGAAACACAGACCAAGACCCCACCTCACGTCCGGATCAGGTGAAACACAGACCAAGACCCCATTTCACGTCAGGATCAGGTGAACCACAGACCAAGACCCCGCCTCACGTCAGAATCAGGTGAAACACAGACCATGACCCCACCTCACGTCGAAATAGATGTTTTCCAGCAGCCTGGTCAACATGGCGAGGACTGCACTGATCCCAGTAATTGCGACGGACCTAGAATCATAGTATTGCACTACAGCCAGTAACACCCAAATCCGTTTTCGTCAGTACGTTAACCAAACTAAACACTTGTTACCAGAGAATAATCGTCCATAATGTACACATAGCAGAAGTAGTTTCTAACAGCAACATCAGTGGCTCCAGCAACAACAGCAGCAACCACAACAACAGCAGCAACCACAACAACAGCAGCAGCAACATCATAAATACCACAAATTGATTACCATCAACAACAACAGCAACAGCAGCGACATACACAACATCAGCAGCAACAACAACAATAACAACAAACCTAGAAACAACAGAAACAACAACAAACCTAGAAACAACAACAACCTTAGAAAATACAACAACAACATCAGTAGCAACAACAAAAATACCAACAAACCTAGAACTAAAAACAAAAACACTAACAATAACAACAAAATTAACAATAAACCTAGAAACAACAACAGCAACAACAACAACAACAAACCTAGAAACAACAACAACAACAATAACAACAAATCTAGTTACAAAAACAACACCATCAACAACAACAAACCTATAAAAATCAACAACAACAAACCTAGAAACAACAACAACAACAAACCTTGAAACAACAATAACAACAACAACAAACCTAAAAACAACGACAACAACAACAACAAACCTAGAAATAACATCAACAACAACAACAAACCTAAAAACAATAACAACAACAATAACAACAAACCTAGAAACAACAACAATAACAACAAACCTAGAAACAACAACAACAACAACAACAATTACAACAAACCAAGAAAAAACAAAAACAACAACAATAACAATAAACCTAAAACAACAACAACAACAACAACAATAACAACAAACCTAGAAACAACAACAACAACAATAACAACAAACCTAGAAACAACAACAACAACAACAATAACAACAAACCTAGAAACAACAACAACAACAACAACAACAAACCTAGAAACAACAACAATAACAACAAA